>JAVTVY010035439.1:0-15465 GCA_036873755.1 Hanleya hanleyi | reverse complement strand
GGGGCTCTCTCTATACTTCGATGATAGGCTCGATTGTAACCTCTCACCAGTTTCGGGAGAACATCGATGTACCGCCTTGTATTCTTATAGGTGAAATATTTATACATGCGGCCTTTGAATGTCCTGTTGAACCTCTCCACCACGGAAGCCTTGGTCTCGTTGTACGTATGGAAGAAAAGCACCTTCTGTTTCTTGAGAAAGGCTTGGAACGGTCTGTTGAGGAATTCCGTGCCTTCGTCGGTTTGCAAATATAAAGGTTTGCGCCCGGTCTTGAAGATGTCTTTGAACGCCGCTATGAGATTTGCCCCCGTTTTCATACGGATGGGTACCACCCACGCATACTTGGATAGAATATCGATGCACGTCAAGATATACCGATTCTCATCGTTGTGTTTGGCAAAGGCGCTCATATCGACCAAATCCGCTTGCCACTGGGCATCTATTCCTCCCACGATGACCCGGTTCCGTAGAAAATGACGACGGACAGATCGATGTAAGGTATGGGTGTCTTGTCTTCTTAACCAATCTCGGACTTGGGCACGTTGTATCCCCTGGGGTTTGGCCGCTCGATAGAGAGCCGACAATGCACTATAGGCCGCCGGACTGTCGGGACTGTAGTATAAGTTATCCAACACCTTCTCCCAGCGCTTCATGGTGACAATGATGATGGACCCTGGCTCTATCGTTTATTTATAACGGGTATATCTTGGGCGGAGTTTCTTTCTGATTTTCTTCGTGGACTTCCACAGTGGCCATGGTCAATGACCAGTCCAACTCGTCTGATGACCGCTTGATAAGCACTTCATCCACATCCACCACGGCATCTTCCAATGCAGACCATAGATCAGGGTGAAGGGTAAAATGCACTGTACCTCCATCTAGCCGAGCCAATTGAGCAAAGAAAGGGCCGAGTCGGATGTACACATCGTGATACAAGTGGATGAGGTCGCCGTCCAGTTCACCAGACAACACCCATTTGAATTTGGTCCAGCCCTCCCGGGACAGACGAATGTGAGCCGGGCACGGTTGTGTAGGGTCCGTGTCTCCCACCACCTCCTCCATGATATCGACCTTATCCGCATACACGTGCAGGAAAACCTCGGGGGTCAAGCTGAAATACGCCAGTACTGTATGCTCCGTCATGGTCAGTACGTGAATGGTACCAGATTTCACTGTCTCTCGTGAACCCCGTGAGATCAAAGGATCAGGTGGTCATGTCATTGGGCTGACTGAGTCTAGCCGGGTAATCAATGGCATCGTCGTCGGGTTCATGTAGTTGTTCATGGGGTTCAGGCAGCGCGTCCTCAATAGCACGAGCCCACGCCAACTGGTGTGATGATCGCTCGTCCGGTGTAAACAGCTGGTCCACAATAGGCACCACTTTCTCCAAGGCTGACCACAGATCGAGGTCTAGGGTGAAGCCTCGCGTAGGGTCTTGGTAGCGGCCCAGGCGTAGGAAGAAGGTTGCACGGTATACGTAGATGGCATTGTCTATGTGGATGAGGTTTTCGTCGAGCTCGCCGCTCAACACCCGTTTAAATTTGGTCCAGCCGTCACGAGGTAGCGTCACCGTATTCGATAAGGTCTCAGCGGGCGCCCAGCAAATATCTCCACGGTCTTCCACCAGGGTGACGTTATCTTCATAGACGTGTAACCCCACCCGGGGTGTAAGGGGCAGAATGGCTCGTAGGACGGATGACATGCTTGGTCCAAATGTCGAACGGTGAATGACACACACTCTGTCTGACCCTCGTATTTATAGTGTCAATACCACAGCGCCAGGGTCAATAGGGCACAGACTAGTATGAGGCCAGCCAGCCGGCGCTGGTTCCGGCGTGAGCGCTCCTGGTCCATAGCGCGAGCATCAAGGATGGCTGTCATAGTCCAGTAGTGGTGAGTGATGGCACGCCTCTCCATCGAGTGCACTCTGTGGAGGACCGCTTCTGTGAACTCGTTCAGGATCTGGCGTCGTCCCTCGTTGTCGTCGCCATCTGCAAGCATGGACCGGACCACTGCTCGGTAACCCGTGAATGAATTCACCACGGTGGCATACTGTAAAATGCGAGTCGCATGGGGCTGGATCTCCGCCATGGCTGTGTAGAAATGAAGGTGTGGGGTACAGAGGGACATGTTTTATAGACCAGATGTAGCTCTACGGGTGTAGTCCGTGATACGTACTATTCTGATGGGTTAGTCCAAAAAAAGGGAGCAACAACAACAACACAGATTACAGATCAATCCTTTTATTATGCGTGAACAACATAGAAATGCATATACTGACCTGTCTGTGGGAGGTTTCCCACAATGGCGTTCACCTTCGCGTCTTTTCGTGTACGTCCGTGTCTTTTCGTTAAAGTCCGTGTATCTTCGGTAAAGTCCGTAGGCATTGGGCACAACTGAAAGACTGAGCGTACTGGCTCATATTGGAGATCAGCGAAAAATGACTCACGCCATTGTCGTCGAACACATTGACTTTCATCGTAGCAGCATACCGTTCTGTTGAACGACGAACCAATTCAACCACAAATGTACCCTCCTCCTCGCATCGTAATCGGTATACAAAGATATTGATGTCGAACAGTGTTTCCACGTCATCCAAATTCTTGAACGGCACTCCACGGAAGTGCCGCTTATCCAAGTCTTGCTGCTGTAAATACTGTTCCCAATAGCCATCGGCCACTGTGTCACAAGCCCGGGGGTTACACTCGTCCACATGCACGGCCAAACACCGAAACAGACATTTCCGGTGTTTGTAGGGCCCCTTTGGCCCTGCTGTTAATGCATACAGGCCGGGTCGATGAAGCAACCACGGAGGGAGTAGTACAGGAGCACCGATAGGATGATCTCTCATTTTCGTGACGAAAAATGTGACGTTGGTCACCATTTCCACAAGCCATTGGGTGTTGGGGCGTTGCAACCGGGCCCATTCCAATGGATCCAACGTAGTCAGTTGGTCGATGAGTGGCTCCAGAGAAATCGCATCCGTCACCGTGAACGGCTGATCAAACACATAGGTATTATTGCTGGGATAATAATACCGCAGCTGGTCCGTCTCCTTGTGCCGTAAAATGTACCCGAATGTCATATTCAACTTGAACGCTGTCACCTGATCTTTGAAAATATTCTCGGCATAGGTAGACAGATACGTGAGGTCCTGCAGTCGGTAGTTATACAAGTCCAATGGAAAACAATGGCGTATGGTAGCCCAGTGACGTTGATAAATGTCCCTGACACGCTTATCTTCAGGCAAGACTTCAACCGGAGGTACTGCTGGGTCCCAGGGAAAATCTTCTCCACGTCTCATGCTTTTCGTCTCATACAAGCGGATAGGCAAGCAGGCAGGCAGGCAGGCAGACAGGTCAGGTAAGTCAAATTGCAATGAATACACCCCTTCCCTAAAAATCCACTCCTTTTATACGTTTTTCTACAATCCGCCATCTTGCACCCATCCACCATCCACCACATGTGCCGCCATCTTGCACCCATCCACCACCCACCACATGTGCCGCCATCTTGCACCCATCCACCACCCACCACATGTGCCGCCATCTTGCACCCATCCACCACCCACCACATGTGCCGCCATCTTGCACCCATCCACCACCCACCACATGTGCCGCCATCTTGCACCCATCCACCACCCACCACATGTGCCGCCATCTTGCACCCATCCACCACCCACCACATGTGCCGCCATCTTGCACCCATCCACCACCCACCACATGTGCCGCCATCTTGCACCCATCCACCACCCACCACATGTGCCGCCATCTTGCACCCATCCACCACCCACCACATGTGCCGCCATCTTGCACCCATCCACCACCCACCACATGTGCCGCCATCTTGCACCCATCCACCACCCACCACATGTGCCGCATCTTGCACCCATCCACCACCCACCACATGTGCCGCCATCTTGCACCCATCCACCACCCACCACCCAATGCCGCCATCTTGCACCCATCCACCACCCACCACAGCACCACACGCATGCGCACAAAACCAATTCTGACGTCACAACAGGTTCTGCGCATGCGCAGTGAAGCGCTGTTGACTCCAACTCCCCTATATATACTACTCAGATTTATCATTTTTTTTTATTAATAATATAAAACGAATTTAATACCTTTAAATATCCTTATTCCCCATTTCGTTTGCCTGTCGGTCCCTGGTTCATCTCGTTTGTTAGCCAGATCTCTTAATTTCTCATTGTCAGCGGAGGAAAATCTAACTTTGCTCAGCTGATCACACTTGTGTTGTGTCAGCAAGAAGAGATTCATCATCTGAGTCTCTCATGAACCTTCGATCTCCGCTTCTCTAGACAATTCGTATCTGATAGCACGACTTCTTTCTCCTGTTGATCTGTTCCTTATTGTGTAACACTCGTATGCGCCAATTGGTTTGTAAATATCTGCGATTATACATTTTCTTTAAAATAAACTAAAATTCCTACTTGGAGGGTATCAATCCTATTTGTTTGTTGGATTGTATAGACAAACGAGAATTTGTTCTGTCATTTATCACCCGCGTGAAATGGATTCTCCAGAGTGAACACCTGTGCGTGTCAAGATCACGGGTGTAGATTTCATACGTCACAAAGTTCTTAACCGTGCTAAATCGTCTAATAATTGCACGATTATCAGTGTGTAATGGGTGTAAACAGAATTATGAATGACGCATGTGCAGAAAACGCAACAGTGCATTGGCAACAGCTGTCACTCAAGATAGCTTGCAGTCGGACCGCTGTTCACCCGTTTTAGCGAAGTTTTGTTGATATATGGGGTTGTAGATTGCTTTCAGTGAGTGTATATCTTATCTTGTGTAATAGAAAATCCTTCAGAATTTTCAGAATCCATGAGATTTAATCGGTGTCCTCTTGTGTAGGTTGTAAACTCACGCGCTGCCTAATGGCAGAGTCAGCAAAACTGTGATGGCAACTCTCTACAGATCAACGCCGAACTCGGTGTGGGATAATTATTGGAATTTTGTATAAATGATTCTTGCTCACACAAAAGATCGCTTCCACCTCAACTCTGTGACTTTTAAAACGAGAGTAAAACATTGTCTGTGCACTGGAAATACGGATGGAAATACAGGAATATCGTTCCTTGAGTTTTATAAAGCCTCCCCAACACACACACCACTCGCCTGAGAGAATATACCGGCCCCAGGAAGGGTCTATAAGAGTTTGTTGTCCGGGGAATTTGGATTTCAAATGAGTACGATGGCCACATTTATTCTTTAAGTTAGCATCAATAACATACTCTTAACGGAGAGCTTATGAACCTTTTTGATCATTTAACCTGATTTCCACTTTCGTTTGAGGTATTATAGCAAGCCTAATATTTGTGACATATTGAAATCCTCATTTTGTAACTGTGTTACTGCTTGATTACTTACTTAAAAATTAACTGAATCATCAGGTGTTTTGTTGTAATTTTGTTTGACCACTGCTTGGTTGCCGATTTATCAAACTTTTCCAGCCCTGTTTTGACAGCAGTCATATATATATATATATATATATATCGGTATAACACACACGATTACTCAGATGGCGTCATACACTCGGTAAGACTGGCTATATAGATTAATTACGACGGGCTTAATTTAATGTACGATAGACAACCTGTAACCATCTCGGTCATCTATACGCGGTAAGACTGACCCTGGGATCGTGTGTATCCATGTTCAGCCTACTTTCGGCAACTGCAAGAGGGAATCAATACCACGTGACTTCGTCAGCCAATCAGCTAAAGTCTACCGACGTAACCCCAACGTAACTCGCCATTTTCGAGTCATGCGATGAACTACTTGTTCAAAATTTCAGATCCACCACACCTCTTGAAAGATACGAAAGTTATACATACCTATATATTTTGTAAGCCCAGGCAATATCTGTTTCAGAAGTGGTATGAAAACCTGTAATATATCAGATTTCTCGAGTCCGGATGAAGGCCGAGCAGAATCCCGTAAAGTACCGGATATCGCTCCGCAATAATGGAGACACACGATTCGCAAGCCATCTTATGGATGGCGAAGTGTACGCAAATGGTACGATGGAATGACCTGGGTGAGACTTTCGTTCGGCTATAATAATAATAATAATTTATTAGGAAACTACCCCTTCACATAGGGGGCATCAAAGGCCCTTGATCCTTGTTTGTTCATCTGGAGTAAGACATTATAAAATTTATCTTTGATAAAATAATTACGATAATGTACCTGTAATCTAGTAAACAACGATAATATAAAAGAAGACCCTTTACTTAATACTATACTTTATATATACTTCCTTATAAACACCATATCATATAAATTATCATAAGGTTACCTACGAACGAGTAAAAATTGATAATAAAAATCTGTGAAAATGAGCCTTTCTTAAGATCCAGACTTCTCTGAAAGAAATCTTCATAACGTTATCTAAAATGTTCCATTACATCGGGGGCATCAATGGCTCCATTTGGAATAAATCATATAAAACATATCCTAGATGTTAAAATAATAACCGTAAGGTTACCTATAAACCAGTGAACAATGATAGTTAAAACTATAGAATTAGATCCTTAGTTTCTTAAGGTCCAGGCGTCTCTAAGAAAAGTCTTAATCGCATGATCTAATATGTCAACGTATATATCAGAACTCGGAACAATTGTCTCTGTAGAGAGTATATAATTTGGAGGTGTCGCCAGCATTTATAAAACTGTGTTGAGGGGAAAAATTTGCTCCTCAAATTCAAACACTCGACGGATGATATTTTCTCAATAACATTGGCACATAAGAAGAAAAGATTGAAAATCGAAAAACCTTTGCGCGTATTAGTCAGGTGGCTTAGCGAAATTACCGTTACAGAGCGGATAAAAGCACCGAATTTTGCAAGTAGCTTCCTTTATGCTCATTATTCAATTTTAGTCTAGGAGCTGTCCTGAATTTTTCGGGATTTCCAAAATCCAAGATGGCCGACATATATGATAAAATCTTGAGTTATAGGAGACACGACAAAGTAAACGTTCTGGGGCCATTTAACCTGGTTTTGGGCATGCATAGCAATGCTTCCAATACACTACCATAAATGCATTTACTTTTTACCGCTGGAGGACGAATTTCGAGATATTGGAGTAGTATATAAAGGTGAAATTCCCGTGCACTAAGGCTGAGGCTGATGACGTCATGTGGCCGAAGTTGATGTCATTCGAAGATCAAATGACACTTCCGGGTCAAAGGTCACTTCCGAGGTCACGTCCGGGTCAAAGATCACTTCCGGTGGAGATGCAATCACTTCCGGCACCGGTTGATAAGTCAGTGTGAATTGGCTTCCCAGTCACGTCAATGTTAATGGAGCAGTAGATCCGCTTGAATTACTGGGACTCTTTGGGAATGTTCCGTCTTCTCCGAAAATGTCCGGAGGGTAACTTACCTTACAGATCAATCTTATCTTGCCACGTCAATGTTCTAGCCATATATGTTATAGCCTCTCTAGCCAGCGAGAGGAGAATCCCCATAAGGCAATAGACTTCGAGACTGCTGATAGTCCACCGACTGATACAGAAACAGAGACTGCTGAGAGTCTATCTACTGATACGGAGAGCTTGATCTCAGATAGTCAACCTACATCACAGGGAGAAGGGGAATCCCCATGACCCTGGTGGGAGTAGAACCAGCAATGCTGACATCAAAGGCTGGCAGTTTATCCAATTGGTCGCGAGTCAGTATAATAGGAAAGGTTGAAAATACCGTAATACATCTCAAGTACTAGAGAGCGGGTTCCCGACATATACTTCTCTGTCCAGCCAAATAGGCCCATTGGGAACCCACCCATGGACATTTTTTTTTTCGGTCTCATGCTGTGGGATTCGATGGAGGTGTCCCGAGATTATTGGATGAATTTTTCTGAAAAATTCTGACAGCGCAAGTGTGGTGCATAGGCAGATGTGGGATGTACCTTTTGGGGCCCAGGTGGACCATTCGTGGTCTCAATGAGTCGTGTGAGGTGATGTGTCATACAGTTCGACTGGTATGTAGTGGAAATGCCGTCCATCTGCGCATGCACACACAGAGAATAGTACAAATGGGGCATTTGATTGGACGTTTTAGCCGTAAAATGTAAAATGACCAACTGTAGTGTGAAACAACTCAGTTGTAGCAATATCTGTTTCGAGCTAAAAAATATTCGCTTTGAATTTGACGAGTAACATTGACTAAATTGAGCAAGAGTAGCGGGTGACTCCATGTCTGCAATGTTGAATTCCTGATTATTTTTCCAGCTGATGATTATAGGAATAGAGCCAAACTAGATCCATAAATAGACAGATCGATCTGTATTGTGAATAGACTTGGCTTTGAGAAATTGTTACTTTCAACTCCATGTAAACACAATACCTTGAATTATAAAAGCAAAATGAAAATATTAGTCCCATATGAATCCACGTGGTCATCATTTTGAAGTTAACAATTGTATTCTCAGCTGAAGATTATGCCAACAGAATAAAATGTGATTAGCTATGATGTTATTCTGATCAATTTAAACAAGTTTGTACCTTGTCAGAAAATAATACCATGCATTATACGAGTACCGTGAAAATAATCAGGCATTTCCGGATAGCCATGTTGAATTTAACCATCATTTTTAATCTGAAGACAGGCAATTAGATTAAAAATGGACACAAGGTATTGGGCTATGATGTGAGATCAAGAATAATGCCTTGATCAATATGAGCAATATGAAAAAGTATTATTTCAAATGGTCCCATATGGCCGCCATTTTGAATTTCACCATAAAATCTCAGGCATATATAAACAGATTTAATATGGGCATAAGATGTCAGGCCATGTTTCGAGATCTCTCGGTTCTGATACATTTGAAAAATGAGCTAAGAATATTGCAATGAACAACAACATGAAAACGAGTGATTTCAGATGACTCTATATGGCCACCATTTTGGAATTTGATCATCAATTCTTAATCTTAGATATATGTAAATAGATTCGAAATGGGTGCAAGATATTCCACTATGGTCAGAGATCTCTCATCTTCGATAATTTGAACAATGAGCTAGGAAAAATGGCTTGAACTATACCAGCAACTTGAAACGTTTGATTTTCAGAGGACCCCATGTGACCGCCATTCTGAATTTCACCATCAAATATGGATCATAGGGATATGAAAATAGATTCAAAACGGACAGAAGATTTCAGGCTATGCATAGAGAACCCTCGGTTTTGATAAATTTGCCCAGTGAGCTAAGAATAATGCTTTGAACCACTCGAGCAACATGAAAAAGTGTGATTTTCAGAATGCCCCAGGTTCGCTATTTTAAATTAAACCATCATAGTTTGAGCTGAAAATTATGCCAACAGATTCTAAATAGGTGTAAGGAGTTAGACTTTGATGTGAGATCCACTGATGCTAACAAATTTTCACAATGATCAGAGAATAATGCATATTATATAAACAAACTGTAGAGGCGTAACTGACGGGTAACCCCACATGATCGCCATTTTGAATTAACGCACGATTGTTAATCACTAGAATTATGGAAATGGGCTAAAAATTAGCTCAATATTATATTCCATAGTATATTATTTCTTTCCATCTTGAACCCTACCGCACAAAGAACTAGTTTAGCATGAGAACCCATTTTAACAAACAATGCCATCAAAAGTTACATTTGGCGTCCTTGGTCGGTCGACTACATCTGAGTGTAAAGATCATGGCTAAATTCAAAATGGTTGCAATGAGGTGCCCTCAGAAATTAGCATTTGTCATTGTTTTCCGTCCATTATTTATTACACTTCTTGCCCACAAGTGCATAAAACTAATTTATTTAGCCTAAATAATCATTCTCCGTCGCACTGGTATTTTATAAATGTCTTCCAACCAGTTGACGTCACCGTGATGTCATCATGATAGTCATCTTGATTTTTTGAAAGCATTTTATGGTAGACGTTGGCCAAAGTATATAGTATAGAAAGTTTCAGTCCTCTAGCTCGGGGAGTAACGAAAATAGATAGGTAACGAACACCCCTCCCCCCATCTTCCCAAGAATGCAATTAATAGACTCAAAATACCCCGATTCTGAGTAGGGTTCAGTTGCTGGTAATAATTAGCTATAGGTAATGTGTATATTTGTAACAAATCGGATTCAAACACCTCAGTAAGCCATAACTTGATAGCAATTTGGCCTTCCTAAGATACAGAGAGCAAGAGGACTATATGGCAGCAGATGGTGCACATACCGTTGTCGTTTGACGCATTGTGATGTTGATTGATTAGCGTTGCAGTCAAATGTCGCCCAGCAATTACGTTACGACGTTACAGATTTGTGAGAATTATTGCTTTTTCTAAAGCATGTTATAAAGTACGGTAATAATAGGAAGAATATCAGGAAGAGTTGCTAAATTCAGGGCCCGCCCTGGGTTATGGATTAGTGAGTTTACATTGCTTGTATACGTCTTGTGTTGATCATAGAAAAAACGCGAGCAGAAACCCAAAACAGATATCTACGCAGTAGTTGTAAACACATGAATTCCCGCAGAAAAATGAGGGTCCATAATGAGGGCCTGTGGATCACGTGGATCTGACGTTCACGGATGACGTCACATCAAGTCACGTGACATCCGGGTCAAAGGTCACATCCGGGTCACTTCCGCTGACGTCATTTCCGGTCACACGACGGCCCAGCTAGAGTGATCTCCCCCTACATATAAGACCCGCTATGGTGTAGGCCCATTCCGCAGATAGATATATACTGCACACACGCAGATTCTAATTTATATTGATTTTATTATTTTGTTCTACATTTCACATATAGTCTGGGGGAGGGTACAACTGTTACCTCCCCTTCCATCCTGTGGAATAATTTATAATAGTTTTATTGGTTAATTAATAGTACATGCATATTACAAGTTGATGAATAATAAAATTCTAGAATAGTTTAATATATATTTTCTTACCTGTGGTTAAGAAATTATACCAATATTTCTACTCTGAGAAAGAGTTTTGTTTTAAATGGTATCCTTGCTTTTTCTGATTGGACATTTGTGTCTGATGATACCATGAGGTCATCATTCACGGTGTTCATCGGGACAGGCATAGATATTACATCAAATCTCGTTTTTATTCACCACTCTGTTTAATATACATTTTCTTACATTTGCTTAAGGGAGGGAGTTGGGGTAAACAGTTTTATTTTAAATAATGTCTTTGCTTGTTCTGGTTGGACATTGGTGTCTGATGATACCACGAGGTCATCATTCACTGTCTTCATCAGGATGAGTATAGATATTACATCTAATCTCGATTTTTCTCAAATTGTCAAATCTAAATCTATATGATGAGTTTAATTTTTGTTTAAACAAAATATGCATGTGCTATATTAGCCTCTTTAGTTCAGTTTTATATATAATTATTTTTTAGAAAGGGTCGTTAGGATTTTATTATTATTAAATTAATTGTGTTGGTCCATACATGCTCCCTTCCTTTTATGTCTCTAACCTCACCATGACATTAAATAACGCATTTGGAGTTTGATTTTTCTACATATTTTTTTAATCCATTACAAATCCGTATAGTTGGATATTTTAAATCAATATATATGTTGTACATCAAACTCAATGCAACGACCTGGCGCGCATAATTTTATTAAATTGAAAGCGCCATTCAAATTAAAATAGTAGTAGTAGTAGTAGCCCATTCCGCAGCAGTTGACAATGTTAATCCCAATGGGACCCACGCATGGACAGTTGCAGTATGGGGTGTGGCCCCCTTCTGTTCTTCATCTCGAGCTGTGGAACACGATGGGAGGGGTCTCGAGGCCATTGGCAGAATTTTTTGAAAAGGTAAGTAGCGCACTGGGCAAGTAGCGCTGGGATGGACGTTTTGGAATCGAGGTGGACCCATAATGGTCCGATTGGGTCGTGTGAGGCATCATTGTGAAGCATTCGTGGTGGAGCGTCCAACTGGATGGGTGATGGGTGGAACTGACGTCATTCTGAGCATGCGCATAAAGAGAGTTGTGGGAAAAGGGCATGGGAAGGGACGTTTTTGGGTCGAAGTGGACTCATATATTGGTCCGAATGGGTCGTGGGCGGTATCAGTGTGAAGCACTCGTGGGGGAGAGTCCAACTGGATGGATGCGGAATGGGAAAACGTCTATCTGCGTATGCGCAGTAGAAAAAGTGCATTGGAGTGAACGTTTTGAGGCCGAGATGGACCCATAGTGGTTCGATTGGCCCGTATAGGGGTGCGATGGCGTTACGGCGTTACGATAGGGCGTTAAGGCGTTAAGATAATGCGTTAAGGCGTTGAAATAGGGCGTTAAGGCGTTGGGAAGGGCGTTAAGGCATTGAGACGGGCTAATACTGTTATGTGGAAAATGGAATAGGTCTTTGGATTATGGACGCGGATATTCTCTAATGGACGACGGCTGGATTACGAATGACGGACTAGACGCTTGTAATTGAGGCGTAACGACGGGCGTTGATGGGCGTCACTGCATTTCGATGATTTAGTGGCAATTCCATCGAATATCTAGAAAAGTTGAGCTATTTCACCATGGCGTTGAAGTGTTAAGCTAGGCGTTGGTGGGCGTTTCTGTCCATAAGAGCAAGCGTATCCTAAAGGCGTGCACAGTTGAAGTTCCATTCAGCAGACACTCTACAACGATGTTCACGTGTATGACTTGCTCGAAGCCCTTTCATCGCCTGGACAGTTTACGTCGTCACACACGTGCACGTCACGAAGTACCCACACATACATGTGCAGAGTGTGATATAGTCTTTAAGCATCAAAGTGTCATACTCGGATCACGCTCGCTACTCTCGAGAGCGGAAATTTCTGTTCCCATGGAGATGCATTTTCGAATGGAAGAACCCATGGAGGTCGATCCGCCACCCCTTATTAAAGGGCCGATGGAGATTGATCCCAGTGTCTAGCGAGTCGTACTTTGGATGACTCTTGGTATGATAAGTGCTGAGCCTTTCAGTATTCGGGTTAAGAACTTATTTAGTCAGTTTTCTGTTCAGGATTTTTCATTACTTAAGTTTTCTCCTTATGTTTTTCCGCCATGGCAGTTTGTTAATCCTTTGGTTTCTGATCAGTTGCACATGAAAATTAAGAAAAGTGACCCTCCAAATCTAATCCAGTTGTGCGCTAAAGAGCACATTTTTTCCAACTGGAATTCATATTTACATGTTTATACAGATGGGTCCAAGTGCCCGGATACAGGGAAAACTGGCTCTGCGTTTTGTGTTCCGGAGATAAAGTACAGTCGTTTTGAGCGTCTGAGCGACCATGTATCAGGTTTTAAAACTGAACTGGTAGCTATTTTGCTATCTTTACAGTGGATCAGTGATTTTAATCCATTTAGAGTCGTAATTTTTACTGATTCCTTAAGTGCCCTGCATGCATTACGTAATTTCAATCCGTCGGTGAGTTGTCCTCTCCTGTATGAAATCATGCATGCAGTAACAACTTTGTCGTATCGAGGTGTCACGGTGGCCTTTGATTGGATGCCGGCTCATTGTAATATACGAGGCAATGAAATGGCTGATCAGCTAGCCAAAAAAGCATTGTCTCTGGTTAACATCACTGTACCGGCCCCTCTGAATGTCAATGAAGTTATGGCTCGTTTGAAGCCATACTTTATTGACATGTGGCAGGAGGAATGGATGTATTCCAATAAAGGCCGTTTTTACCATCATCTTCAGCCTTGTGTAACAACAGGAGCCTGTGTGTCTATGTCTAGTCGTAAGGCAGAGGTTCTTCTGTTCAAACTATTATCTGGGCATATTGCCGTAAATAGTGTATTGTTTAATATGAACCTGCATCCAACTGGCCTTTGTGACACCTGTAATGTTATGGATACAGTTGAACATTATCTTTTAAACTGTACACGACATGCAAGGCATAGGTATCAGTTATTTGTTGACCTCACTTTAGTTGGGGTTTTTAATCATACTTTTGACAACATACTAAAGCCTGAAAAGAATAGGGATAAAATATTTAAAGCAGTGGTTAACTATATACTTAAAACACGTCGCTTTGTGTTCAACTAAATTAGACCATTGACATTTTAACTATGTCATTATAAATTAATGCATTATACAAATGTCTACTTGCTTGCTTGTCTTCGTGATACTATTGAAGGTCACGGGGGTGAGTCTAGTATGTGGACTGTAATGTATTGTCCGCTAGATTGGCCCTGGGGTGTCAGTATTGCCTATAGTCATGGGGTTGAGGGTGGGGGGATTTGGCTTGATGCCCCACTTAGGGTTGAGTTTAGTGTGACACCTTCATATCACTGGTCTCCTTACTTATACCTGAGGTGTCAGCATTGCCTGGCCTCGGGGGTTGGTTAGGTGACTGGTATACATTTCAATTTATATTTTAATGTTATGTGTTTATATCACATGTACTGGTCTTTGGTCTGATTTGTTGAGCATGAAATTATTATACACATAATTTTAACATAATCATAACACAGTATGACCATTGCAAGTCCTTTAAATAAGTATACATGATTATTGGCTTGTCATTTTTGACACGCTTTTAATAATTTGTGTATATGTTTATATCCCTTTCTTGGGTTCATATAGTATTTTATGGCCTTTTTAATTTTGATTTTATCAAAGGGTCGTTGGATTCTTAATTCCTGGTGTACTTGCACATAATAATATATCATCGTGTTCCCTTTTCTGCATCGCCTTCCTGTGGTTTAAACTCACATTGATTGCTTATATAAATATATATATTTACAAATCATCGTATAGTATTTAATATATTTATTCATCATATAAGCAAACTCAATGCACAGATAGTGGCGCACATACTTTTTACAAAGTGAGCGCCATCTAAATTCAAAATCTGTCTGATCCCAGTGTCTAGCAACCCCTTCATCTCCCTTCGCTGCCTAGGTAGAAGTAAGGACTCTGAGCTCCAGCATCCTGGGGCAAACGGAACAGAGGGAACATGGACGAGAATTTATCTTTCTGAAATGGCGGCTTCTGATTGGACAAGAGCCTACGAGAATTGTAAACATACACAACGCTGCTCCCCCAGTGTGGGTATGATGTGCTGGATGGGATAATAAATTTATTAACCTGTGATCCTTGTTGTTATTGTTGTTCTCACCGTCTGTAACATGGTGTTAAGACACAAGGGGGGACACAGACTGTGGCTAATGGTGTACACACGACCTTATATGACCACTCATTCACTCACTCCCTCTCATGCGATTATACGGGAGTTGGGGACGCCTCACGGGCATTGGGTACGCCTCACTCACTCACTCAGTCATGGACTGAGGGGGGACACGTGTTAATCCTTATAACAAAACCATGCAGAGAGCTACAAGATGATACCCCACACGACGCATTTGGACTACGGATGGTCCATCTCTACCTCAAACACCTTCCTTCACCCCCCCCCCAAAAATGCCCACTTTGGCTACTACTCCTACTGAT
>JAVTVY010035438.1:0-14208 GCA_036873755.1 Hanleya hanleyi | reverse complement strand
ACTGTGCGTTTCCGCCCAGTTCACTGCAGTGTTCTGCGGCCCAGTGACGTCACTAAACTTGCCGTAATGGCGGCGCCCTTACAAGCGACAGAATTTGTCATTAACGGCTTTCTTACTCGGTTGGAAAAAATTGCAAAATTGAAATAAAAATCGTTTTGGGCACTCCTGGAATTGTTCTTTTATTTGCAATATACGTTTATCAAAGGTTGTCTATTCCTTTAAAATCCAGCGCAAGTTGGAATTTGAATTTTCAAGTTACTTGATGTTGTGCATGTTGGGGTAGGTGGAGGGTGGGCGGGCCTAGCTAACATCTGCTGATCTGCTATACTTCTCTGTGACTACATATCTACATTATATGATATATATTTCATGACAGAAAGGAATACTTTAAAGCAAGTTTGTGCCCAAACTGTTCGTTCTATTATGTTCAAAATATAACTGGTAGAAACATTTATTACTGGTAAAAAAAAAAACATACATGATACGAACAACTGAAATACAAATTCATGTTGTCTGATTGCTAATCCTGCCCATGTTGAAACATCAGGTCTTACTAAATTCTGAGAAATCTTTGCTCTTTTCATGCATGTATGATGCCTTCATGCACTTTTTACCCCTCGGCCAATTTTGGCCATGGGGTATTGTCGTCGTCTTGTACGTCCGTCTGTCCGTACGTCCGTACGTCTGTACGTGAGCGAGATAGCCGGAGAACCGTTCCACTGAAGAATTCCAAATTTGGTATGCTTATTTACCTAGTCAAGGACCAGAAGCCTATTTAATTGGGACCTGATTGGGTGAAAACTTTGTCGGCCATCTTTAATTTTATGCGAAATGGATAATGATCCATATCTCGGAAACCATTGAACTATTCAATACGAAAGTTGGTATACATCATCGATACATCAAGCAACTTTCAATGAATTACCAAACCAGCTTTTCTGATTGGGTGGAAATCCTGGAGTCCATCTTTAATTTATGCGAAATCGATAATGATACATATCTCTGTTACCATTCAGTTGTTTTATATGAAAGTTGGTATACATCATCGATACATCCAGATACTTTGCATCGATATCTGATTGACCGAACACCTTGGCGGCCATCTTTAATTTATGCAAAAACTTTAATGATATATATCTCTGATACCATTTCAGTGTTCTATACGAAACTTGGTATACAGCATCAATGTATCAAGAGACTTTCAATGAATAACCACATCAGTTCCTCTGAGTGGCGGGAAGGATGGGCGGCCATCTTTCATTTATGCGAAATCATTAATGATCTCTATCTCTGATACCATTCAAATGCTCGTTGTAAAATTTGGTATGCATCATTGATGCGTCAAGAAATTTATGTAATGAATACTGGTTTCTCTGATTGGACGGAAATCTTAGGGGTCATTTCTAATTGCAAAATTTGTGATAATCTGTATATTTGTCACTTGACTGCTTGGTGTTCCTGACATCTTGGTTCAAATTGAATGCATTATGAATGTACCCAGAGCCGAGGGGTTTTCTGATGCGCAGCTTCGTATTATTTTATTCATGCACATATTAATTTGAATGGAAGAATGCATTCTGAAAATGCTTGTAGATTATTGGCTGAATTACCGACATTGGTTTCATGTTTTTTTTTGCATTGACAGGAGGGAAGAAAAAGAAATCCCTTTCCATGGCAACACTACGAAATATTCTGGTGTGCTGGAGGACTTACGTTATAAGAGTAAGATTTATATAATTCGATATATAATGAACATCAAGCTCAAGGTTTTAGATAAGCATGTGAATTTTGATGTTTGTTAACTTTTATCTATAACTGAAGTGAAAATATCTGGTCATCTTGTGACAGTTTCTCATAAAGGTTAACACTGACTTTTACTTTGTTTCCTTTGCAGAAACTTCAGATGGGCTACACAGCTATTAATGCCATGGATAGCAAAGAAACTATTGAAGAGGTACACTTTCTTCACTATTAATATATATATATTTTTCAAATTGGGATTTTTAAATTCCCCTAAAAAAAAGATCTTTCTGTTAATTCATTGTTCTTTTCAAAAGTAATATTCAATGCATAATAAAATACACATTACATTTACAAACTAGAAGGTGAACTGGAAAGCTTTCAATTGTTTCTAAAATGTTGCCTACATACATCTTGTGTTATGTGATATACATGTAACTGTTATAAGATTTTGAAGCGATTATGTTGCTGAATTGCACTGATAGCAATATTAAACTTATCCTGTTATAAATCCGCATTGAAATTTACATCGGTTGTCTCTCTTTGCTTGCAAACGTTATGGCATTATACATGTCTCCTTCGTTCAAATTTTGGTTATGTAATGTATCATTTCACGTGATGTCATGCTATGTCGGATGAATGAACGAATACCACGTCATTACGTTCCAAAAACAGTGACAATTTCGAAAGTTGTGGCTCCTGTATTCTGATGTTCAAGTTTTGACTTAACATATACTCAGAAGAAGAGAATAATCCACAGGACTATTATCACACACATTCAACTATAACTACAAATGCCTTGATTTCTGACATTTTAGCAGAACATTAGAAAGCTTTTCAGTTCACCTTTAACTCTCCTCGTTTATTATATAATATGTATATGTTTTTGTAATTCTCAGTGTACAATCTGGTATGTACATTTCCATTATTCTCTCCCTTGCTGCTTGGCCTGTAATGTGCATATGTTTGGCATTGTCTCTAGTTGTGTGGCAGACTTCAAGTTAGCTCATTATAGAAAAAGCTTCGAATCAGCCCTGAGAACTGACAGGGTAATTCTTCCATTAAAGGAGCTCTCAGCTGTTGCAGAAATTCAGCATATATATGTTCAAAACCTTTGGGTTTTTTTACTCAGAGCTATAGGGAAGTCATGAATGAAGTAGGTTGTATTGCTGGTGCTTACAAGTACACAATATGCACAGAACATCGAGGTTGCTTTGCAAATCCAAAAGCCCTAATTTTTATAACCATTCTAGTCAAACGAAAACACCTTACTTGCATCAAATCCAGGTTGAATACATTTTGGTATAGTGACAATCCATACTGTATGTCAGTGATGGTGTCATAAGCATGTATGGTAGATTTTGTTTTCATGGCTTGGGGCTTGAATTCGCATTTTTCTGTCTATTGAAACACTGTGCATGTAAATCAATAGTTATCTTGTGAAGCCTTTCCATGAAGTGTCATTTATTTAGGCCGTAAGTGCTTTGATCATTTAGTCCATCTTATGATACATATACTCCTGCTAGTGTTTTTTTACGGCATGATATTTCAGTGGGACAGCACTATAAAATGGCAGCATTAGATCTGCTCTTTTACAAGTAGGCACCCCTGCCCCTGGCCCTCCCCTCCCCTCCCTTCCCTTCCCTTCCCCTGGCCCTCCCCTCCCCTCCCTTCCCTTCCCTTCCCCATCGTGATATAGCTGAAAAAATGTTGAAAGCCACGTTAAACCCTATTCACTCACTCACTCACTCCTGCTAGTGTTTTTCTAGTAATTGCTTTCCCCAAGAAAAGATATTATTATAGATTTGTTGTCTGTTGGCGTGTGTATGTGTCACAAATTCTGATTACCACAAATAACACAAAAAGCATGTATTGGAAACCAATTCAAATAATCAAACTGGGAAAGTAGCTATTGATATAGCTATTATCAATAGCACACTTGATATCAAGGTCATGAGATCAGATATCAAGGTCACAGCAGCTCAAACCTGAATCTGACCATCCTTATCCATATGTAGTGAGAATAGATTTTCTCACTGTTTTATCAGTCTATACATTAGTGGCAGATTAATGCAGGGGAGACCAGTGCTTTATTATAAAGTGTCCTCTTCTTGATAGAGGTCGTGATTGGATTAGCCAATGAGATTAGCAGATTAACAGACAACATACTGACTGGGGTGGGGACAACACGAGACTGTTTCTCCCAGTAAATAACCAGTAGGTAAGGCCATCCTTAAAAATATGTTTGTTGGCTGTAACCCGACCCTACCTCAGGAAGTTGGGTCGGTAGGTAGGTAAATTTTTTTTTTTTTTTTTGGTTGAGGTCAGCTTTTCCTTTCGGGGAGGGTGAAAGAGTTTAATAATGTGATTTTGTCCCGATACCATGGTCATTGGAAAAATACTTGACACACCTGAACACATTCTTTACAATGAATAGTGACTAGCTGGTCCAAAAATAATAATTTACATATACCATACACACTTTTGCTAAAATTGTGAAATGAAAAAAAATAAAATGTTATAATCTGACAGAAGTTTGTTCATTACCATTTGGAGTTGAGAGAATTACCTCAAAATTAATCACATAACATCATTACCACCTGCCTCCTTCACAAATGTGTGGTATGGTTTTACGTACTCCCTTTATTCAGAATAGAATACATCGTAATTTAATTTACTGACAAGAATGAGGCAAATACTAAGTTTCTAACCTGTGATGGGAGCTTTACGTGGTATTTTATATAGTCCGAGGTGGAATTCTGACAAGCGTATTGGATGCCGACATCGGAACATCAAAATTAAGCAGACAGGTCTAATTTGTCAAGACTGCTGGAGCTCCCTGCACTATCCCAATCCTTGTCTTTTGTAAAAACATGGTGAGCTATAAAAAGGTTACCTAAATTAACCGATGAGAGCGGATACGAGAGATGAAAATCGCCATGCCAAATTTCCTAAGGGAAGTGATTTTGTGTTGTTCAACCTATCATATTATATTTCTGATTAAATAAGTCAGTGCATAATTTATTTTCAAACGAAAAATTAATGATTTAAATTTTATGATTTAAAATAAAGAAAGAGAACTCGATTTTATTCTCAAAGATCATATCAGAGCCACAGTTCTGCATATAAAATTCGGCAACCAATCATCATTGCATAGTATATGCGGGAAGAGCAGTGCCAGTGTCCGTGAATGTTCTCTAAAATCATCAGCCGATAGTAAAGTGACTGAACGAAAAGGGGTACCGACATTATCCCGTAGCGACAGTTTCCCCAACGAGAAGAATGGATGGCGAATGATCAAACGAGTCACAGTTCAATATTGTCCAAGAGTATTGACATCATACTGACTACAGACTCAGTGCGATGATGATGTGTAAATCATCTACCTTTCCTAGAAAACTTCGTCCACGGCTTCAAGGAAGATTTTCCGCAGTTTTCGCCATTTTTGTCAGCTCTCCCGCGCACGTGGCAAATATTACACAATCCCATGCTAGGAATAGCCTGTGCAGGAGACTACCGCTTGTCAAACAAGCGAAGAAATTATGACCTGGCGGCGATCGTTGCTGATTACAATTTATTAAAGTAGTTTTGGTTTCTTCTCACGGTGATTTTCAGTGGAAGAGTTAGCAAAATTAACACCAACTGTCTGCATTTGGTCGCACTGAAAAATCTCCTCAGAGAAAAGTAGAAATCCAACCATCGTTGGTCTCTTCGTCAGACTCAGAAGCTGTCGGTGTACGGACCCACGAGGTGGCAACAGACCGTCCTAAACTCCACGTTCCACGTCGATTCGCGACAGAGCTCTTTATGACAGGTTTTAATAACCAACTGTTTTAAAATATTTTCCCCATTCTTTGTTGCTGTTGCCTCTCGCTGTGTTGTTGTATTCTCGTCTCTCCATCAAACGCAAACACAAAACAGAAGAGGGGAATTCCCGCCATATACACGTGGTCGCCGAAAACTGCATTCCCCTACGGACTGGGCCATGGAATATATGCCTTCAAACCGTGCACATGTATGTATCTATATGTATGTGTATGTATATGCATTTGTCTTGTCCTGTAGTTTTTAATATGAACCTTTTAATATTTCTGTATGTTCCATGTATAGAAATAAATCGAAATCGAAATCGATATAAGCTCACATCGCCGACTACTGGAGAGTGAAATACTTCCTGGAGCGGCTTGCGCTTGCTTGGCGAACGTTTTACATTCGTTTACCCACGAGAGAAGATAGGGGAGATAACTTTGATAGTTCCAAATAAAATAAAAAGATGACCTGTATGAAAATCGGCGAAAAAAAGTTTCCAGTCGGCGGATTTTTGGACACACGGTCGGGTTACGCGCAACAAACTTATTTTTAAGGATGGCCTAAGCCTGCCCACTGTACTGGCTAAAACCTTATTTGGTGTAGTTACTACCATCCTCGTGAGCCAGTGTATCCATCGATCTGTCTGGATCGATACACTTTTACCCGTATGTGTTCTGGATGTAACTATATCAGGGAGTTTCCTGTAAAGCAACCCAATCAGAGAACGCGCTAAGCTTGTTGATTAGGCCAAGCCCCTGTGAGGTACATGAGATGTGACAGGTTTGAATTTTATCGTGGACCAAACTGCTATTGACATCGTAAGTCAAAGCAAAAACCGAAGGCTTGGAATACCAACATGCTAATTCAAAACATTTGCGGGGGATGAGTTGTATCAGAGGCATCTACTCAAAACTTGTCCGAATTGCCAAAAATGTCCAGGTAAACCGTCTGCGAGGATTTATGATTTACCTGGACTTGTGAAGATGAGTTACTACATCCAGCTTGTTACTTGGGTATTTATTCACTAAATCTTTTTAAATTATACAATTATCAAAATTCAAAGTCACAGGGTGACAAAACTGAGACTAGGTTGTTATAGAATGTGGGGTTCCTGGGTGCCTTTATTTTCATTCTTTTTTTCTTTTCTCCCTTCAGGAGTCCCTTTACTATTTGCTTTTTTCTCTATTATCACTTTTTCTCTCTCCTGAACATTTCAGTCTTTCTCATCTGTCCCCCTCTTGCCTTCTCCCTTCCTCTACTAGAATGCAAACTCCGCCACCATAAGCTTGTAGGAGGCAACTAATATGGGATTATTGTGTTATAGCTGGAATAATGTTGAAAGCGACATTAAATATTCCTCACTCACACATTGTCTGTGTTATTTCTTGAGATACTATTCAAAAACTTCTCAAAAAGCTCTACTTTTTTGGATATAATGTCAGAGAAACCTGTTGTCATCCTTCACTTGCATCCTGACCAGGTGATATGGAATCTCTGCTTCTGTGTGTGTGTTTGTCAGTGTTCAGATTTAATGTAAAGATAACAAGACAAAGGAGAAAGACTGTCGAATGTGGTTATGTATGTATTTTATCATATCTTACAGCCCTCTGACTTAGCTCGCCGAGGTGTCTGTTCAGGTGTGCAGTCCTTGCTTTGAAAAATGTAAAAATCTATTCATCATTTCATTTAATTTTCCACCACCTATTGATCTCTTGATACATGTATCTTTTTTTTTGTAACCCATATGGAAGAGAAAACAGTCAGTATTCAGTTTTCATGTTGAAGTTTTGTGACCACACCTTGTCTTTTGATGATGAAAATTTTATACATGTTAATACTTTTGAATTAACCATCAGAATGTTCGAAACAGGTATGTTTATATGAAGTAATATCATTTTTGTCAAACAGAGTTTTATGATCAGTTTTTACCCCTCAACCTATTAGGTTGTGGGGTCTTGTCGTCGACATGTACGTGAGGTCGTCCGGTTGGTCGTCTGGTCCTCCGGTCGGCAATCTTCAACAATTCTTGTGACTGGTCCTGAAGCCAAACTGTTGCCCAGAGAGACTTCAAATTTGGTATACAGCATTGTTGGGTGGTCAACGACAAGCTTATTAAATTTGGGTATTCTGTCATGAATGTTAGGGTTTCCATGGCAACATCACAGAAAATTTGTCAACAATTCTTGTGACTGGTCTAGAAGCCAAACCGTTGCTTCTAGAGACTCCAAAATTGGTATACAGGATTGATTGGTGGTCAACCACAAGCCTATTAAATTTGGGTACTTTGTGATGAATTTTGCAGTTTCCATGGCAACGTCACAAAAAAATTCCATATGACGATCTGACCACGATAACTCCTGGTCCATAGAAATTTCATATTTGCCATGTACTATTGTTGGGTAGTCAATTACAAACCTATCAGATTTGGGTACATTGTGATGATTTCTGTGGTTTCCATGGCAACTTCACAGAAAACGTCTATTTGACGATGTGAACATGATATAAGCCAAACCGTTGCAGCTAGAGACTTCAAATTTGAAGTACAGGATTGTTGGGTGCTCAACCACAAGCCCATTGGATGTTTTGTGTCATCACCAGCATTTAATTTTCACAGGAAATTACTACGCCAATGAGGCTATGCTTTAATATATGTTTCTGGCATTTTTCCTTTCGACAGCTTCTCGACCTCAACGTTGTCTTCTGAACTAAGCCCTGCCCGACTCCTGAACCCTTATCTATTCTGGAATTTGAACCCATCCACTACCCTCCGGAAAATGTCCTCACCCCTGGGACTCTGAGACCCACCCTCTATCTCCTAAATTAAGCCTTGTCTGACTCCATACCCTCATATATTCTGTGAGTGTACATCATGCTTCACTTATTCAATTCCCTCACCACAGAAGCATGTTCCCAATCCCAGAGCACTGAGATCATATATATGTTTAGACTTGTATGGATATGTATATGAACTGTTTCGTCCTTGTATCTGTTCTGTTATTGTTGATGTGAATGCAAGCTCTCAAGAGCATTGAGTGCCATGGCCCTGATCTTTTGTGCCATGATGGGGTCTTGTAGGTCAATTTCACTCGGAGCTGACCTTGACATAGGCCTACTTCCTAAGATCAGTGGTCAAAATCTGATTAGCAGTGACCATCTCTTGTGAACACAATATCTAATGAACAAGTAGGGCTAGAGCCTTGATATCACAAACAGTGCTGTCTTAAGGGGACCTCCAGGTTAAGTTTACTTCAGTCTGTGTCCCGGCCGGCCTGAAAATGATGAGATTTTTGGTTTAGCAAATTCAAAAAAAATCTGGAAAAAATATTTTGAAAAAAATATGGCGGATTGGTATTTCATCCACCTGTGGGTACCACCCCAGGGTATTTCATGGGCGCTCCAATGTTTCGTTTAGCTGAAGTCAACATGTACATCTGTACATAGAAAGTTTGGTGAAATATTAATTTTTGTCCAAATTATGGCAAATGATAGAGTTTTTGGTTTAGCAGAATTGTACTTGTAGGCCTTATACATGTACACATGTAAATGCACATAGAAAGTTCAGTTGTCAGCTCTCAATGGATGATTATGAACATTGGTACACACAAATCTTGTGATTGGAGGATGCACCTGTGCTATTTATGAGATGAGATGAGGTTTTTTATGAGACAAAAATGTACTGAAAAATTGTCTGAATATGTCAGGTTTCATGGGATGATTATGAAACTTGGTACACATATTTCATATGATTAGAGGATATCTCTTTTGTATTTAGCAGATGAAATATTAATTTTTGTTCAAATTTTGAGGTTTTCTTAGTAATATGCCATTAATAATGTACGTACATGTACACCTGTACATTTAAGAAATATGACATTAAATTTGAATTTTTGCTCTAATTATCGCAGTTTACACTTTGTACAATTCCATTGATAAGGTTTTTGTTGGACCAAAAATTGCTTTTAGATCTGTACATGGAAAGTGTGTTGAACCTTTTGTGAGATCATTATAAAACCTGGTGGACATGATTCATGTTTTCCTAGGTCAGACCTATCCCGCAGTAATCCCACACGGCACTGACCTATCCAGCAGTAATCCCCACGGCACTGACCTATCCAGCAGTAATCCCAAATGGCACTGGCCTATCCAGCAGTAATGCCACACGGGACTGACCTATCTAGCAGTAATTCCATACGGCACTTGACCATCCAGCAGTAATCGCACACGGGACTGGCCTATCCAGCAGTAATCTCGCACTGGAATGACCTATCCAGAAGTAATCTCGCACTGGACTGCCCTATGCAGCAGTAATCCCACACGGCACTGATCTATCCAGCTACATGTATGCTTTAAATACTGCTGCAGCTTCAGCGGATGACCCAGCAAGGCGAGATGTTGGAGGTTCTCAAAATGCCTGTTAACGGTTAGAAACATTAAAATGTAATGCTTCTGAGCACACAATCTAAGAAACAACTCGGCTGAAAGTTATTGTTTGTAGCAATGCTTCCTTATGAGCACGTCCACTTCAGTTTGACTCGCAAATGCTTTAGGTCCTTGATGTGGATAGATATAATATATCCTGCTGACTAATACTAGACAATAATACCAGCCATACTCTGGAATACAATTATTGCTGCCTTGCATCCACCTTTATGCAAAATTCACAACAGAGCTTTGTCAAGATAACTTGTCGTACGTCAAATTTTGTTTAGGTATGCCCCTGGATCATAAATAAATGATCATGCCCACAACTTGCCCAGAATATCTGTGTATTTCTTCAGAATTTTATGCTCAAATTTACGTGTGATCCGAGTCAACACTTTTTTCTGAGTTCTGTCTATTCATCTTTGAAAATCACACTTCATCTGATTCCTTTTCTACCAAATACAACTCACCATTTGTTACCTTTGTGTGATTGAACATGTTTTCTACTGTGTACATGTATGTTCACAAGTGTTTCTTAAGTTCACTTGTTCAAAGTTTAAATTCATTCACATAAACCATAAACTCTGGAATTTTGTTCTACTCAATTTGGTAAAACTTATAAATTTTTGGGTGGTGGACTTGAACGTGTAGATATTAGATGCAACTATTGTTTTACCAAGTGGTCATGGATTTCATTGACTGTATTGGGGAAGGTGAGTTGAGTACTGGCAAAGTACCTGGTGATGGAAAATCCGCTTTTTGTTGCAGAATAACATGGCCTAATATTAACATATTTCTATCATCCTAGAGAAATGTAGGCATGTACATTTATGGAGCTGCAAAATAAATCTGTGTTAATAAGATATTGAGATATCTCTATTTTACAGTATTATACCCAGTTATCATAATTCTGTTATTTGATAATTAATTATTCGCAGCAATTAATTTCACATTTTCACTCCCAATCCTCTGTGGCATCTAATATTAATGGTTCAACAGTGCGAATCAACCATGAAATTGTTAGTTAATTTAACAAACTATTTCCTGCAGTTCGCAGTCAAGGAAAACAGTTTTTAAGGCCAACCGACTATCCCAAAAATGACTTTATTGTAATCACAGGACACCCTTATGTAGGGTGTAAGGGTGTCCAGACTGGTTTAAATGAAATTACTTTCAGTTTGGGTTTTCAGACAGACAGAAATCAGCACAACGGGGAGTTTAGTCATGACCACGTGTCAAAACAACAGTTATTTCCAGATGTTTTAATATTTGCTATCAGTGCTAATATATTTATTTATTGTTGATCAATTTCTTGGATAAAACAACTCTTTAATCCATCCTGAAAGTATCAACACTTTTCTTGTAATACCTGTGAAGCATGTGACCGATTGTGTGTTTGTGACAACATAGCTTTATTGAAAGCAGAATGGGATGCACTTTCTATCAAAATAAATTGTGTTTTATGCTGTACATGTATATCTATTGATGGAAGTTATATTTAAGTGAATTATTATTCTGGGAAAATCTTTCACTGCGAAAAAAACACAAAAGATAGTAAACCAAATAATATGCAATTATATTTAAGAAATGCATGCTTCAAGCAAGGGTACAGCTTGATTTGGAAAGTGAGTATCAATTGACCTATCCTATAATTCAATATATATATATATAACTTTATTTTCTGAGAGTTTACAAAAAATACTCAGTCAGTTTGAAAAACTGTTCTTCCCTGAGGCCCTCTAACAACAAGACAATTGCAAAGAAATAAGCTATCATAATGACACACATATAAGACAAATCTTAACAAGGAAAATAAGGATATACAATGTATACACAAATGTTACTCAATATAACTGCATGTTGATTAAAGACTTCATCATTCTGGTCTTGAATATCCCAAGGGAGGGAGATGTTGTAATATTTTGGTCTAGGGAGTTCCACAACTTTGCTCCTGTATAGCTCAAGCTTTGCATCATATAGCATGTTTGGGTCAAGGAAGGTAAAGTTTGTTGTTTGCAGTTGACCGGAGATTTCTTGTCGTAACTTCATTTACATATTTAAATATGTCATTAAGGTATGAGGCACATTGCTTGTTGATGATTTTGTACATGAAGGTTGCTTTTTGAGATACTATTCTGTCTGGCATACTGATCCATTTAGCTTTCGCAGAACAGTTCTTGTGGGAGTTAAATAGTGAGAATTCAGAATGTTTCTGGCAGCACGTTTCTCTAGTTTGCACACTCTGTTTATCTGGGACGCAGTTGCATTTCCCCAGATTGTCATACAATAATCCATATGCGGGAGAATATATGCATTATAATATATAATGTTGGCTTCTCTTCTCAGAAGATGTGGGTATCTGTAGAGGATACCAAGTTTGGTGGATATCTTGTCACAGCCATGTCAACATGGTCCTGCCAACTTAGTATTTGGTCAATAACTAGCCCTAGGATCTTATCAGATTGCACATTTTGCACTTATTCCCTTATCAAAATTCAATCATCCACAATGTTAAGGACAAAAGTCAGTTGTCTATTCTAATAAAAATTTCCGCTAAAATCATTGAATGAAGGAATAATGGATCATACACATCATTCTGAAACCATTTTGTCGAAATTTCTGTTCTATTAAATTTGATAACACTAGATTATATGGCAGGTAATTGCATCATCCATGAATTATCGGAGGGATTACAGTTTGCATATATCGGATAATGCAATAACATTGGCATGTTATGCTAAAATATGAAATAACCTCTCAGGATGCATTATAATTGTGTGAGAAACCTAAAGTTTATGCGTGTGCATTTGCATTTTGGCCCCTGAGATAGTGTTGAAGCCTATTCTTTTGTTGACTGAGGTTTGAGAAGAATGCGTCATAAACCAATGCCTTGATCCATGGCCTGATGTCAGATTTTTGGGCCAAAGTGGTCTTGTCACTGTCATCCATCAGTCCATAATCTTTGTGACTGAGATATATATCAAAAGATTGGAGATTGGCTTTTCAAATGAATAACTTATATTAAGCAGCTGAGGATGGGTCAAAAGACTTTTGAAAATGAATGACCCCATAGTTCATTAAAGTGTTCTGTGATACTTTTGCAAGTGTACGTTATATCCAAGATAATCTTACAAATTAAAGACTTTATTCCTTTTTTTTCCATTCTACAGCTTTAATTTTAACGATTTTAATGTTATTAGTGTTATTTTTGTACACAGCGCCACAAGCCTGTCGTAACTTTACGTTATTATGGAACGATAAATCAAAACGCAACATTGTTACAAAACTGTTCCATTCTCTACAATGTCCTGAGACATTTCCGCAATGTCTCGCAGATGGTGCAAGATGACTTCGTTAACGCCATCTCTGACGTCAAAAGATGCAGCACAGACTTCTCTCCCAGTGTAGAAACCTGTTTTTGAATGTTCTGAGATAGAATACGACTGAAATGTTGGGGAAAACATTACTACGTTTTGTCATTCACATCATTATCTTGAAAATGACATACACTTACACAAGTACCACAGTTACGCTTTAAGCTAATATTCAGTGCAATATTATTCGTAAAGATTATTACTATGCTGTCCAAATTTCATAAGTCAAAAAATTATAATTTATTAGAATCTTTTCAAAATTGTCTAATTTTGACCTATTTTAGTAATATTTTTGTTATTGAAATATATTGTAGGTAATATAGCTAGACTCCAAATTATACTGCTTATGGAGTTGACCAACCTTCAAGATCAGATTGCAATGTGATATCCTTTGAGACTGTATACCCTATTCTAATTTTTCGAACAGCATTTTTAGCCCATCATCACCAGATGGTGGGCTGTTCAAGTCACTTTTCGTCCGTCATGTCCGTCGTTAGTCCGTCTGTGAACAATTCTTGTTATCGCTATTTCTCAGGAACTGCTGCATGCATCTTTCTCAAATTTGTTACACAGGTTCCCCTTGGGGTCTAGTTGTGCAAGATACCGTTTTTGGTCCGATTCGAATATCCAATATGGCAACAAGGCAGCCATCTTGGATTTCCCCATGAAACTTTGTTATCGCGATTTCTCGGGAAATACTGCATGGATCTTTCTCAAATTTGGTACACAGGTTCCCCTTAGGGTCTAGTTGTGCAAGATTCCTTTTCTGCACCGATTCGAAAATCCAATATGGCCACCAGGCAGCCTTCTTGGTTTTCCCATGAAACTTTGTTATTGTCATTTTTCAGGAAGTACTGCATGG
>JAVTVY010035437.1:0-14946 GCA_036873755.1 Hanleya hanleyi | reverse complement strand
TTGTTAGTCGAGGTAAACGTCTAGCGAAAATTTGCTGAAGTGGTTAATTTAGCATGAATGTACAACAAAATTGTAGGTTAGTTGGGATAAACGTCTAGGGAAGTTTTGGTTTTCTTATAAATGATTATTGTTTTGGTCGATTTACACGCAGACACGTTTTTTCACATTGCTTGTTACTACCTTACAGTATTTTATTGCGTTTTTTCTTCTCACAACCCTGCTTATATTGGTAAGCGGCAGCTGTTGAATGTCATAGATTGAATATTAATTTAGACTAATCTAGACGTATTCCTCTGAGTCCTTCAGTCAAAACAGACCATCCATTTATGTATTCAACGTATTAACAATTTGTCCGTTTACACACCTTTATCACTGCTGAGTGACTTTTCACTCAGCGAACTGACAAAATTTCTGTTTGCACCCGTTTTGTCACTCCGGGTTGAGTTTTGACGCTCTTGCCAAGAATGTCGTTATTTATACCATTTTCACCCTTTGAGATGAAAGTGTAGTTATCCGCACGAACAATGTACAAACATGTAGCAACATGAGTCTTCATCGCTAGAGTCAGTGTTCAATAGGCTTTCAGCACACGCACTGTTTTGTTGCACATTTTTCGCTGTTTGTTTGTTTGTTCTTGAGTTTATTGAGTTTCAAAAACATTTAATAAGCATATATAAATAAATAAATAACATATATACATATACAAATGAAATGCATTCGGTTTCATACTCCGTCATGAGAATATATGTTCACAAATATATCTGAAACCCTATCAGCGTATTTTTAACGTATACAATATTACCCGACGTTCCTTGATTCACTATTCTCACCAGTATATGTGCGTAATGTCAATTGTGTAATAAATCAAATAAAATATTCTGTTCAAATCATAGGTTGTGTTCTGTTATTTCTTTCTACGTCCTGTAGGTCAATATATTTAAATTTCATTAAAGTCAACAATACACAAAATGTCACTGTACCTGTTCTGTATCTTTGCCTTGATATCCTCGAAACAGGTAAATCCGAAAGAATATCACAGACATGCGATTATCTTAATAGCCGCTTGGTCCGGTACCGACAGTTTGTCATTTACTCCACGCACGAGTACTCGTAGTCCATACTTTCTTACCAATGCCTATGTACCGATACTATAACTTCCAAACAGTCCGACACTCTCACACAGTTTTACAGGCCCCTGTCTATACTTTGCCAAAAGTTATTTCACACTTCTCTCCAGAGGAATCTATCCAAGAGAATGTAATAATATCACTTTTCTGACATAGTAAACTACAGAGCTGAATCCGTAGAATATCCTTCCCGATCGGTATTCGTCTCCGCGTACCGTTCGAGGCACCGTGCTATATATATTATTTTACCACCGCAGCATTCTGTCAACGCTCGGGATATTAAAGTCATGCAAATGTCCAAACCGCAATTCACCATATATTCAAATGTTCCACCCAGAATATATTTACATAGTTCTAACACATTACACATACTTAGGAAATATTGGTGTCCTATTATACAACGCTCTTTTATCGGGATAAAGTAGCCACAACTTGCACAACGAAAGACGCTCTCTATTTAGGACGACACGAATTATCCATTCAATTTGCAGGTAATGATAACATATGTCAATATCTGCGTGGTCTGTCCAACACCTGAATTTTATATTACACAGCAATGAAGAGGGTCTCTAAGGGTGTTACTCTAGGGCCTTTATAAATAACTACATTTCTTCACACTGAACCCATTTCTGAGCTATATTTGTGCCCTAGACGGCTCCTTCATCGATCCGAAAATGTTAGTACATTGAAATGTGTTTAGAAAATTGTCCCTGGAGTCCAAACAATGGCTTGAATGGAGCAAGGTAAGCTTGAGATTTGATCGCTTAGAGAATGTGCTTCTAACAAACTGTTTTTCTTCCCGACAAAATGAACCCAAATATCGATGGTCATGTGACATGAAGCAGAATTGGTCCCATAATTGCATTTGTATCAAGAAATACGGAATCATCGTCAACGAAAGAACTCATTCTTGGAAGTATCAGGCAACAAATTAGAAGTTCGCATCTATTGCGGTTCAAGAGTTATAATATTTTCAAAAATGAGCCAGTCCCGTCAGGTAACACGACATTAATTTTATTGCAAACACAGCAGAATAACAGTAGGTCTATTCCATCGGAAATGGAAAGACCTAATTCCTTATCTATATAAAATTGGTATCGGGAAATCATAAAAATCAGTTTCTATCATTGCGTAATCCAATTTTGCTTTCAAACATAGTATTTTAAGCACCGTTTTAACCCCATTTTTAACCCCAGGTTTTCATTTGCAAGGTTTTCATCTTCGTATTAGTGGGGTTGAAATGAAGTGGGGTTAAAAGTGGGGTTAAAATAAAAAGTGGGGCTAAAATGGAATTGGGGTTAAAAGTGGGGTTAAAATCGAAAAGGTGTTATAAACGTGGGGTTAAAATCGATTGGGGGTTAAAAGTGGGGTTAAAATCCATTTGGGGTTAAAAGTGGGGTTAAAATCGATTTGGGGTTAAAAGTGGGGTTAAAATCCATTTGGGGTTAAAAGTGGGATTAAAATCCATTTGGGGTTAAAAGTGGGTTAAAATCCATTTGGGGTTTAAAGTGGGGTTTAAATCGATTTGGGGTTAAAAGTGGGGTTAGAATCGATTTGGGGTTTAAAGTGGGGTTAAAATAAAAAGTGGGGTTAAAATCGAATTGGGGTTAAATGTGGGGTTAAAATCGTATTGGGGCTAAAACTGCGGTTAAAATGAAAGTGGGGTTAAAATTTGCTAGTTAATTGGCATGGTTGTATAAAAACATTGTTGGTTATTCGGTACAAACGTCTAGTTCAAAACTTGCTGAACATGTAACGTGTAATGAATGCAAACAAACTTGGTTAGACGAAGTGAATGTCTATAGCGAAAACTGGCTAAAATTTAGCCTGAATGTACAGCAAAATTGTTGTTCAGTCGAGGTCAACGTCTAGCGAAAATTTCCTAAAGTGATTAATTTAGCATGAATGTACAACAAAACTGAAAACGTCTAGCGAAAATTTGCTGGTGACTATTTTGGCATGATGAACAATACTATTGTTGGTCTAGCGAACGTCTAGCGAAATTTTGCTAAGTCATTTATTTTGGCGTGAAAGTACAACAAAATTGGGGTCAACGTCTAGCGAAAATTTGCTGAAGTGATTAATTTAGCTTGAATGTACAACAAAACCAATTGTTAGTCGGGGTAAACGTCTAGCGAAAATTTGCTGAAGTGGTTAATTTAGCATGAATGTACAACAAAATTGTAGGTTAGTTGGGATAAACGTCTAGGGAAGTTTTGGTTTCCTTATAAATGATTATTGTTTTGGTCGATTTACACGCAGACACGTTTTTTCACATTGCTTGTTACTACCTTACAGTATTTTATTGCGTTTTTTCTTCTCACAACCCTGCTTATATTGGTAAGCGGCAGCTGTTGAATGTCATAGATTGAATATTAATTTAGACTAATCTAGACGTATTCCTCTAAGTCCTTCAGTCAAAACAGACCATCCATTTATGTATTCAACGTATTAACAATTTGTCCGTTTACACACCTTTATCACTGCTGAGTGACTTTTCACTCAGCGAACTGACAAAATTTCTGTTTGCACCCGTTTTGTCACTCCGGGTTGAGTTTTGACGCTCTTGCCAAGAATGTCGTTATTTATACCATTTTCACCCTTTGAGATGAAAGTGTAGTTATCCGCACGAACAATGTACAAACATGTAGCAACATGAGTCTTCATCGCTAGAGTCAGTGTTCAATAGGCTTTCAGCACACGCACTGTTTTGTTGCACATTTTTCGCTGTTTGTTTGTTTGTTCTTGAGTTTATTGAGTTTCAAAAACATTTAATAAGCATATATAAATAAATAAATAACATATATACATATACAAATGAAATGTATTCGGTTTCATACTCCGTCATGAGAATATATGTTCACAAATATATCTGAAACCCTATCAGCGTATTTTTAACGTATACAATATTACCCGACGTTCCTTGATTCACTATTCTCACCAGTATATGTGCGTAATGTCAATTGTGTAATAAATCAAATAAAATATTCTGTTCAAACCATAGGTTGTGTTCTGTTATTTCTTTCTACGTCCTGTAGGTCAATATATTTAAATTTCATTAAAGTCAACAATACACAAAATGTCACTGTACCTGTTCTGTATCTTTGCCTTGATATCCTCGAAACAGGTAAATCCGAAAGAATATCACAGACACGCGATTATCTTAATAGCCGCTTGGTCCGGTACCGACAGTTTGTCATTTACTCCACGCACGAGTACTCGTAGTCCATACTTTCTTACCAATGCCTATGTACCGATACTATAACTTCCAAACAGTCCGACACTCTCACACAGTTTTACAGGCCCCTGTCTATACTTTGCCAAAAGTTATTTCACACTTCTCTCCAGAGGAATCTATCCAAGAGAATGTAATAATATCACTTTTCTGACATAGTAAACTACAGAGCTGAATCAGTAGAATATCCTTCCCGATCGGTATTCGTCTCCGCGAACCGTTCGAGGCACCGTACTATATATATTATTTTACCACCGCAGCATTCTGTCAACGCTCGGGATATTAAAGTCATGCAAATGTCCAAACCGCAATTCACCATATATTCAAATGTTCCACCCAGAATATATTTACATAGTTCTAACACATTACACATACTTAGGAAATATTGGCGTCCTATTATACAACGCTCTTTTATCGGGATAAAGTAGCCACAACTTGCACAACGAAAGACGCTCTCTATTTAGGACGACACGAATTATCCATTCAATTTGCAGGTAATGATAACATATGTCAATATCTGCGTGGTCTGTCCAACACCTGAATTTTATATTACACAGCAATGAAGAGGGTCTCTAAGGGTGTTACTCTAGGGCCTTTATAAATAACTACATTTCTTCACACTGAACCCATTTCTGAGCTATATTTGTGCCCTTGACGGCTCCTTCATCGATCCGAAAATGTTAGTACATTGAAATGTGTTTAGAAAATTGTCCCTGGAGTCCAAACAATGGCTTGAATGGAGCAAGGTAAGCTTGAGATTTGATCGCCTAGAGAATGTGCTTCTCACAAACTGTTTTTCTTCCCGACAAAATGAACCCAAATATCGATGGTCATGTGACATGAAGCAGAATTGGTCCCATAATTGCATTTGTATCAAGAAATACGGAATCATCGTCAACGAAGACATTTATTATGAAACCAACCTGGAGAAATGATAAATAATGTCTTCTCCGCATGTTACCAATATTTGTAAAATATTTTTACTTTTGATTATAGAAAGCATATCCTTCAGCAGTAAATGACAACAGATGAATATTGAGATACAATGTAAAATCCTCATATGGCATATTATTTAAGTTTGGAAGGTTATAAATTCTTACAATGGTTGTATGCAGACTTGTTATATAGCTTACTGCTGTCTAAACATAATGACTCATACTTTGACCCTATCAATTAACCCTATCAGCTAAGTAAATCAAGCCATTGACCCAGGTCATGCATGTGTCTTATTTTCTGAATGGTATAGAGGGTCTAGTGGAGAGAATGTTTGTGTGTTAGCCCTAAATAACATACCCTGTATATAATTTCTGCAAGAATGGAAGCCGCGAAAAATTAGAATTTCTTGTCAACATGGCAAACATATAAGTCTACCCTAAACTATTTTCTTCTGTATGTGTTAAGTGTTCTAAATAAAGTTTTTATCAACCAGCGATTTATGACATCCTCTCAGGAAAACACCTCTGGATAGTACGACTTTGTATTCATGCTCTAAAGCAGGAAATCTATGTGAAAATCACATCTGAACATATATAAGAATAGCAGAAAATATTTAACTTCACTGATATAGACCAGGTGACACAAAATCTAGCCAAAATAGTTGACCAAACTGTCTGCATTAGCTGAATAACTTGAGGACTTTTTTCTTCTGCTCTTCCTCTCAAGCCTAAAGCAGTTGAATAAACAACCAGTCACCCTGGCAACGGTACCAAATGTGCTGAAGTTTTTCCTGACTAAAATACAGGACCATTAGTCCCTACGGGCCTACATAGCCCCGGGAAAAAGTGTTCTTTTCTCATTGTGAGGAACACCGCATGTATATATTTTTTGTGGTATTTACAATAATTTGTCCTGACTTGAGTAATATCTTTTTCTTGATTATAAATACCTGCAATCGCAATCTTCTAACGGCAAAACAATAACATTCAATGGGCCTGTCAATCTCAAAAGCGACCGTTAAACGATCCCACTGCCAATTGTGTATTCGCGGATTACTTACCGAGCAATCAGCTCCCACGGGGGTATACACAAACGGACGCCGGGTCATTACTTAATAGCTTTTTTGAAGCATCAAATACAGAGAAAACGCCGAAGTAATGCTTACCAAATCCCATTTTATCCAACTTGAGTTAAAGCCTCCCGGAAATGCTTAGCAGCAGGATATAGATCTGTTTACGACCTTTAACATAAGCATAACTTTTTCCCGATTTGAAATGCGGAAAGTGGGTTATTTTGTCATTAAAACTTTCATAGTTTGGCAGAAGTCACCATGTATTTCGAATGGAGAAATATGTATATATTCAATCGCTTATTTTACACGAACGGGATAAGCCTCCTGTAAGAACCATAGATTTTCCGATTCCCTATAGTAATAGCTACTCGCTCACATTTTTGGGTCATGTCTGGAAATGAGGAAGTTAGCATAAAAGGAGAAAATACAATATAGATAGAGAAATGACAGCCTGTCCCGCAGCTCAGCACCAATAAGACATACAGCCATGACTCAAATATTGTGATAAGGGAAATTATTTCAAATAAATAAACATAACATATGCGCATAATTTTCACTTGGTAATTTCAATTTGTGGAGACTGCGCACGATGACACCTCACTTCCGGCCATTTCTGATTGAACAGAAAGGAGTCGCAGGATCAGAGAGCGGCAGCGTACATTGAACATGGAAGACACGCCGCCCAGCTGGACGGCTTTTCAAAACACAAGAGCTCAGCGGGCCTGAGCGCTGGCCAGTCAGTCCTGGCTTGTGGAACAGTCTCCTTTCGATTTATACCTCCATGGTCTGAACAACTTAACAGTTTTATAAAAAGACCATCGTTTGATATATCGGGATGTGCATGATAAGGACTTCATGTACTTCAAGATCCTCATGGTACTCATATGAACAGTCACAATCAAAGCGTGACTGAGATACATCTTTTTTTTTAGATGACGACTCTATAACGAATATTATGGATTAAGAATACTGATCAGCGATACGGATTTGATATTTTTTGGAACATCATGATGTCTTGCCGGCATCATTGAAAACTGTTGACCGCTTCTCTCTTGCAGGAAACAAGCCTATGTTTATGTATACTATGATTGTCTTTTTGAATTTGGTGCTAATACTGTTATGTGGAAAATGGAATAGGTCTTTGGATTATGGACGCGGATATCCTCTAATGGACGACGGCTGGATTATGAATGACGGACTAGACGCTTGTAATTAAAAGCAGTACAGCACAATAGGAAGTGTTTTTCATCTCCAATTACCTGACAAGTTGTACAAAGTCTGTCACATCTGGGAGTCTTGGTATACCTGCCGCTTTCTATTGGTAGTCAACTGCTTGACATATCGGTCTTACTCGTAAACGAGCGTTTGCTATCAAAACAAATGATATGTTGTTGTTTTAGTCCGCCATCTCGACTTACACCAGTAGCTAGAAAGATCGAGGTTTGCTTACACAACCAGCGGCATATTTTGATCATCCCTGTATATATTGGAATCGGGCAGATTTGAGTATCAGGCGATTCAAAACGATTGATGAAAATGATCAAATCTCAGCTTTCCGGTGCCATTTTTAGCGCTCTATTATTTTGAACGTATGCGCTTAGTTTCACAAATGCGTGTAAGCCCTATTCCGATCATAGCTTATCAGTGATCCATAATATAAATATTTTGAGTGGCAATTCAGCCCCCTTCCTGTTTTTTTTTCGTGAATATACCTTTCAACCTGTTAATATTACTCAGACGCAATAAAAGTCACATAAAGCTATCACTCACTATTGTATAAGGGCTTATATGGGTACGGACAGTTTCACTCGGAGAATTCCCCATTGGACAGTTCCTCGCTCCATCTTTAACCCAGAATATAAAAATGTCATTTACAATAAAAACACACACACACACAAATGGTCTATTATTTCTCATTAAAGCACGGAAAACTTACAGAATACAATAACTGTCCACCTTCACTTATTGGGAAAACAAAGAAGAGCCTGTCTGTACTATATACCAATGATATTAAACGCACCTGTTATACTGTTCAAAAGAAATACCAAATGTCTTACATGAATATTGTGCTATATTCATGTCCACTATATGGTCGCTAAACATTATCTGAAATATAACACTGAAAGGCATAACTATATTCTTATTTTTCTATGGGTTCAATTCGAAGTGTCTAAGAGGGGAAATGTCCGTTCTATCCATGTTATTTCGGTGTCAGGACATTTAGGCATGCGACATTTTGGCACACGACATTTCGGTAACGAACATTTCGGCACGCGATATTTCGTCACGCGACATTTCGCACAAAGTGAACGGTACGACATTTTGGCACGCGACATTTCGGCAACTCTTTTTTACAGGCTAAATTATTGTTAAATAATAGCTAAATTATTATTAAAATTGCCATATTTCACTATTATATTACCATACTGAGGGCTCTATCCTCTGGATACAAACCAGAATATTATTTAAATTTAACCAGAATTTTTGGGGATGGATTGGAATTGACGAGATTAATATTGCAGCGCACAACGTAAGACTACATTGTAAACTGACATAATGTTTTCTACATGTAATTAAAAAAAACAAAAAGACAATTATATCATATATACATGTATATTTTATTCACAGGGTAAATAAACAATACGACAAGCATTACTCGTGGGCATTAACAGCACATATATTGCAGACCGAAAATACTATAAATTTGTTCACTGGCCATCCATCACTGGCTTCCACCGAATGGTCCGTCCTGCACCTCGAAGAAAAGCCTCGATCGTTCGCTGACCGATAGCCCGTTCCTGGCTCAAAGTAATAATTTAGCCTGTAAAAAAAGTTGCCGAAATGTCGCGTCCCGAAATGTCGCATGCCTAAATGTCGCGTGCCGAAATGTCCCGTGCCGAAATGCTGCGTGCCGAAATGTCGCGGATCCGTTATTTCGGGCTGAATTGGCAAGTAAAGGATCCAAGTAGTTGCACTACTCTTTTGAGAACACAGTAGTAGTATTACATGCCAATATGTTATTACATGAACAATATGTTATTACATGAACACAGTAGTAGTATTACATGCCAATGCTCCGATTACGTTGTATCACGTAACACGATGAACGTGGCAGTTTGAAATGAATGTAAAGTAAATATGTCAATATTCGAAATACAAGTTGACTGGTAGATCTGAAGATAAGGGTGTGAGGAGTGATCAATGTACATCTGCCTTCAAAATATATACCGGTGTGAGCTGATACGGAAGGAGTGGAATACCACTGATTGCAACTCTCAACTCCACAAATCATCACATTCGTGTGGTTGAAAGGACAAGGATGCTCCCCAAAACTATGCAATTACATCCTGCCCACAAGAAGCAATGACACTCAGAGTTATTCATGGGAATATAATTCATGTGTTTGTGATAGATTGTCACAGTCCAGGATTAATAATGATGAACATGAGTCAGGTTTTATACGCTACAAACACACAGTGCTACAAACTCACAGTGAGTAAGACGCCATAACAAATATGAACAGAAATGAGGCGTAGATAGTGTGTATATGAAATATGTATGTACTTGTACATCAAATGTCGATTTAGTTGTGAGATAACAACCATGCAGCCAAGCAATATATCCTCTACCATAATTGCCTCTGTGGTTGAAAAGATGAGGTGGTATATGGGGTGGTTTGTCTTGTTTACTACCGGGACTTAAAATAACAATTCACAATAACCGTCTATTTCAACAAAATTTGGCAGACACATTGCAATAATTTTTTGAAGATTCAGGTAAAACAGAACGAAACAGAGTGGCTGTGTGTTGATTAGGCATGGGGTGGGGGGGGTCTGTCGTTCATGTACGAAATTACACAAGAAAAATGAAAATAATATGATAGGAGCCGTCTATTTCAACGAAATTTGGAACACCTCTTCCTCAATGTATAATCAACAAAATTACGAAATTTATCGAAATGAGCATTAAGACGATCAAGAAAATTAAAAATGTTTGTACCTGGTACCCAACAATGATGTGTCACCGATGTGATTGTGAGGCGATTTGAAAAACAAAATAATTGTTCGGTCATCACGTGACTCGTCGAATGGCCGTTCCAATGAGAATACGTGGTCCGTTCATTATATCGTAATTGTTGCAAATTTAACGAAAACCAGTGGGGCGAAAGGTGGTGTAATATATGGCAATGAACTTTTTTCTAAATACGGAAAGGACTCTCGTAATATTAATACCTCCAAACAAACATTACTGTGACAAACACACTTCAGCCATTTTTTGTTGTAACTGTGCGTGTGTGTGTTCGCGATAGTTATAGACACCGAATCACTGAAAGACATCAAACAACGACTAAGCTTGGAAAAAAATCTGAAGAGTATGTACCGGCCTAGAATTTTGAAAATTGGCTAAAGATAAATTTAACGTATGCTTGATAAAATAAATTCAGCATCATTGGATGTAATGGGCTACAATGAAACGCGTCCCCATCAGCCCTTCCCACCTCGCCTCCTCACCCCTCTCTAATTCTCCTACTTTTGCCACTGGGCAGAAAGAACCTCTTCCCCCTCCGCCAATTTATAAACGTCGTAAATATTCAGTAGGCCATGCCGTACTCCACCTCAGGTTTGCGCTGCTATTTCAAGTTAAATGAAATAATTTCGTCTTAGCACAGCTTTACTCAGCAAATGAGATACAATCCAGACCGTATCTGTACTTACGAATCCTTCTTGCTGATTTCCACTCATATTTGGTGATTAGCAGCAGACATGGATAGTTAAACCTTGCTGTCGTCTGCGCGTCACCGATAATACCGATAAGGGACACACCCGTCCTGCCTCACGAACATTAATCTCTACCACTGCCTCGGGCCTTCACATCAAAGATCAACCGCCCAGATATAATCGGTCATTTCTTTATTTGTCACCACTAGCGGAAACACATTTGGGGCATCTAAACGCTGATTTTTACAAACGTCACCAGTATAATCAGTTTAAGGGAACGATAACACTGGTGACATTAAGGAAAATCAGCAGTATGGGTTAGTGTCAAAACGGAACGCACAATACCGCTAGTGGTGACATTTTCTTGAAATCATCGATTGCGTCGAAACAAGATCAGTAGGAAAAGGGAGTAAGTTACTGGTGATTTTTTTGGCACTTTGTCACCACAGCTTGCTCACAGTGATAGATAGAAGCCTGGTGATTGTTTTCCTGTAAAGCCTTCTGTGATCGGATAAGAATTCGATAATCTGTAGACCTTTTCTACAGAAGTAATTTCAAGTCGAAAATATGCGTAAATGTTGCCAATTTTGGGGTTAGGGCACTAATGAATTGGCCTGATTCACTTTAGGCACAAATTTCATATAGTTTGTTGCATTTATTCAGTAGCAAAGGGTATAGAAAAGGGGCGAATGCCAAATTCGTTACCAAATAATGAAAATTGACAGACTGAAGAGCAACTAACCGATCATTTTTGTGATGATTTTGTCAAATAATTTTGAAAATCGGGATTCTGGGTCTCGTCATTTGATTCAGAAGTATGGCAGATATTTTTTAAAGCGAACTGCTGTCCAATAGATAGAAGCCTGGTGATTGTTATGCTGTAAAGTTTGCTGTGATCGGATAAGCATTCGATAATCTGTAGACCTTTTCTACAGAAGTAAATTCAAGTCGAAAATGTGCGTCATTGTTGCCAATTTTGGGGTCAGGGCAATAATGAATTGGCCTGATTCACTTTGGCCGCAAACTTCATATAGTTTGTTGTATTTATTCAGTAGTATAGGGTATAGAAAAGGGGCGAATGCCAAATTCGGTACCAAATAATAAACACTAACAGACTTATGAGCAAATAAGCGATCATTTTTGTGATGATTTTGTCAAATAATTTCGAAAATCTGGATTCTGGAGGGTGTCTGTCTCTCGTCATTTGATTCAGAAGTATGGCAGATATTTTTTAAAGCAAACTGTTGTCCAATAGATAGAAGCCAGGTGTTTGTTATGCTGTAAAATTTTCTGTGATCGGATAAGAATTCGATAATCTGTAGACCTTTTCTACATAGGTAAATTCAAGTCGAAAATATGCGTAAGTGTTGCCAATTTTGGGGTCAGGGCCTGATTCACTTGGCCTGATTCACTTTAGACGCAAATTTCATATAGTTTGTTGTATTTATTCAGTAGTATATGGTATAGAAAAGGGGCGAATGCCAAATTCGCTACCAAATAAGAAAATTGATAGACATATGAGCAAATAACCGATCATTTTTGTGATGATTTTGTCAAATAATTTCGAAAATCGGGATTCTGATGGGTGTTGGTCTCTATATTTTATTCAGAAGTATCGCAGATATTTTTTAAAACGAACTGTTGTCCAATAGATAGAAGCCCGGTGATTGGTTTGCTGTAAAGCTTTCTGTGATCGGATAAGAATTCGATAATCTGTAGACCTTTTCTACAGAAGAAAATTCAAGTCGAAAATATTCGTAAATGTTGCCAATTTTGGGGTCAGGGCAATAATGAATTGGCCTGATTCACTTCGGACGCAAACTTCATATAGTTTGTTGTATTTATTCAGTAGTAAAGGGTATAGAAAAGGGGCGAATGCCAAACTCGGTACCAAATAATAAACATTAACAGACTTATGACCAAATAACCGATCATTTTTGTGATGATTTTGTCAAATAATTTCGAAAATCGGGATTCTGGAGGGTGTCGGTCTCTCGTCATTTGATTCAGAAGTATCGCAGATATTTTTCAAAGCGAACTGCTGTCCAAAAAGACAGAAGCCTGGTGATTGTTTTGCTGTAAAGCTTTCTGTGATCGGATAAGAATTCCATAATCTGTAGACCTTTTCTACAGAAGTAAATTCAAGTTGAAAATATGCGTAAATGATGCCAATTTTGGGGTCAGGGCGCTAATGAATTGGCCTGATTCACTTTAGAAACAAATTTCATATAGTTTGTTTTATTTATTCAGTAGTAAAGGGTATAGAAAAGGGGCGAATGCCAAATTCGTTACCAAATAATGAAAATTGTCAGAAATATGAGCAAATAACCGATCATTTATTGATGATTTTGTCAAATAATTTCGAAAGTCGAGATTCTGGATGGTGTCGGGCTCTCGCCATTTGATTCAGAAGTATGGCAGATATCTTTTAAAGCGAACTGTTGTCCAATAGATAGAAACCTGGTGTTTGTTATGCTGTATAGTTTGCTGCGATCGGATAAGAATTCGATAGTCTGTAGACCTTTTCTACAGAAGTAAATTAAAGTCGAAAATATGCGTAAATGTTGCCAATTTTGGGGTCAGGGCAATAATGAATTGGCCTGATTCACTTTAGACACAAATTTCATATTGTTTGTTGTATTTATTTAGAAGCGAAAGCTATAGAAAAGTGGAGGATGTCAAATTCTGTACCAAATAATAAAAATTAACAGACTTATGAGCAAATAACCGATCATTTTTGTGATGATTTTGTCAAATAATTTCGAAAATCGGGATTCTGGAGGGTGTCGGTCTCTCGTCATTTGATTCAGAAGTATCGCAGATATTTTTTAAAGCGAACTGCTGTCCAATAGATAGAAGCCTGGTGATTGTTTTGCTGTAAAGCTTTCTGTGATCGGATAAGAATTCGATAATCTGTAGACCTTTTCTACAGAAGTACATTCAAGTTGAAAAAATGCGTAAATGTTGCCAATTTTGGGGTTAGGGCACTAATGAATTGGACTGATTCACTTTAGACACAAATTTCATATGGTTTGTGGTATTTATTCAGTGGTAAATGGTATAGAAAAGGGACGAATGCCTAATTCGTTACCAAATACTGAAAACTGACGAACTTATGAGCAAATGACCGATCATTTTTGTGATGATTTTGTCAAATAATTTCGAAAATCGGGATTCTGGAGGGTGTCGGTCTCTCGTCATTTGATTCAGAAGTATCGCAGATATATTTTAAAGCGAACTGGTGTCCAATAGATAGAAGCCAGATGATTGTTATGCTCTAAAGCTCTCTGAGATCGGATAAGAATTGATAATCTGTAGACCTTTTCTACAGAAGTAAATTCAAGTCGAAAATATGCGTAAATGTTGCCAATTTTGGGGTCAGGGCAATAATGAATTGGCCTGATTCACTTTAGACGCAAATTTCATATAGTTTGTTGTATTTATTCAGTAGCATAGGGTATAGAAAAGGGGCGAATGCCAAATTCGTTACCAAATAATGAAAATTGACAGACATATGAGCAAATAACCGATCATGTTTGTGATGATTTTGTCAAATAATTTCGAAAATCGGGATTCTGATGGGTGTCGGTCTCTAGTCATTTTATTCAGAAGTATCGCAGATATTTTTTAAAGCGAACTGTTGTCCAATAGATAGAAGCCCGGTGATTGGTTTGCTGTAAAGCTTTCTGTGATCGGATAAGAATTCGATAATCTGTAGACCTTTTCTACAGAAGTAAATTCAAGTCGAAAATATGCGTAAATGTTGCCAATTTTGGGGTCATTATATAGGGCAATAATGAGTTGGCCTGTTTCACTTTAGACACAAATTTCATATTTTTTGTTGTATTTATTTAGAAG
>JAVTVY010035436.1:0-15406 GCA_036873755.1 Hanleya hanleyi | reverse complement strand
CGAAGCGCCAGACCCAGTAAACTCAAGCACTCCTTGAAGATATCGACGTGCATCTCACGACGAAAGAGTTGAACCATTTTCTCGGCCGCTTCCAGGAAAGGAACCACATCTAGGTTATTATACCATATCAGGAAATCTCGCAAGGTCTGCATATGTTGATCGTTCCATACCTGCTGTAGTTCCCGGTACGTGTCTTCGTGACATTCCACTTGCTTCAAATCATCAAAGAAGGCGTCCCGGGGTGGCAACTGTGTTTCCTGCAAACGGTCGAGCGTTGATATATACGTGTATGGGAACCTCCCTTTGGTTTGTGCACAGTTATACGCCTTGACCCACTGATCATAGCTACAATTAGGAGCTAAGTAGTTCCGTACATCCAGGAAATGCAGTGATGTGGTAGTGAGGGCCATATGATTATTGATCTTCTTGATGATGGACTTAATGGTATTGGCCTGGGCCAAGTAGGGGTAAAGAAATTCCTTCACCATGTTCAAATCATAGCGTCCCGAGTTGAAACCTAGCACCGGTAACTGACCTAGATATTGTAGGAAGCGCACTTTCAATTTCTGCGCATACGGTTTCGGTAAAGGCACATCCTGCGACTGCAGGGGCTGCGACTCGGGCTCCGACTCCGACTCGGACTCTTCATCGTCACTAAACGCTACACCCGGTATAGGAATCTGATCGTCCAGCTGGTCCAGTACGTCCTGGAACTTGGACACCAATAGTTCTGTACTAGCCGCACTGACTTCCTCTAAATACTCCATCATGCGGATGATCAACTCATGGGAATCCCCCGTGGACACGAAACATACCGGTGCAGTGTCATAGCCAGGTACGTTGCTGGAAATACTGACACTCAGAGGAATATGGCGCTGCGTCCACTGCGTTTTCGCTGAAAACATGTCCATGGGCTCCAACAGGGCCTCAAAATCGTAACACGCCCGGTAGGGAAAATAACAGTCCTGCTCCGGTATGATGAGACCCTCATCGGCCAGTTCCTGGAAAATAGTAGGCGTATTATGATACACACCACCCGGATATACTCGCTTCACCACGTTCGTACAGATTTTCTCGTGGCGATGTAAGTTGGAGGAACGGTGAAACACCCGATGGCATTGGGCACAACTGAAAGACTGAGCGTACTGGCTCATATTGTAGATCAGCGAAAAATGACTCACGCCATTGTCGTCGAACACACTGACTTTCATCGTAGAAGCATACCGTTCTGTTGAACGATGAACCAATTCAGCCACAAATGTATCCTCCTCGCATCGTAATCGGTATACAAAGATATTGATGTTGAACAGTGTTTCCACGTCATCCAAATTCTTGAACGGAACTCCACGGAAGTGCCGCTTATCCAAGTCTTGCTGCTGTAAATACTGTTCCCAATAGTCATTGGCCACTCTGTCACAACCCGTGGGATTACACTCGTCCACATGCACGGCCAAACACCGAAACAGACATTTCCGGTCTTTGTAGGGCCCATGTGTCCCTACTGTTAATGCATACAGGCCTTTTCGATGAAACAACCACGGGGGTAGTAGTACAGGAGCACCGATAGGATGATCTCTCATTTTCGTGACGAAAAATGTGACGTTGGTCACCATTTCCACAAGCCATTGGGTATTGGGGCGTTGCAACCGGGTCCATTCCAATGGATCCAACGTAGTCAGTTGGTCGATGAGTGGCTCCAGAGAAATCGCATCCGTCACCGTGAACGGCTGATCAAACACATAGGTATTATTGCTGGGATAATAATACCGCACCTGGTCCGTCTCCTTGTGCCGTAAAATGTACCCGAATGTCATATTCAACTTGAACGCTGTCACCTGATCTGTGAAAATATTCTCGACATAGGTAGACAAATACGTGAGGTCCTGCAATCGAAAGTTATACAAGTCCAATAGACGACGGTCACGGTGAAAACAATGGCGTATGGTAGCCCAGTGACGTCGATAAATGTGCCTGACACGTTCGTCTTCAGGCAAGACTTCAACCGGAGGTGCTGCTGGGTCCCAGGGAAAATCTTCTCCACGTCTCATGCTTTCGTCTCATACAAGCGGATAGGCAAGCAGGCAGGCAAACAGGCAGGCAGGCAGGCAGGCAGACAGGCTGGTCAGGTCAATCAGGCAGGTAGGCTGGTGAGGTCAATCAGGCAGGTAGTGCAATGAATACACCCCTAAAAATCGCCTGCTTTTATACGTTTTTCTACAATCCGCCATCTTAAACCCACCATCCACCATCCCACCACAGCCGCCATCTTAAACCCACCACCCACCACCACCTCGCCGCCATCTTAAACCCACCACCCACCACCACCAGCCGCCATCTTAAACCCACCACCCACCACCACCAGCCGCCATCTTAAACCCACCACCCACCACCACCACCAGCCGCCATCTTAAACCCACCACCCGCCACCACCACCAGCCGCCATCTTAAACCCACCACCACCACCACCACCAGCCGCCATCTGAAACCCACCACCCACCACCACCACCAGCCGCCATCTTAAACCCACCCCCCACCACCACCACCAGCCGCCATCTTAAACCCACCACCCACCCCCACCACCAGCCGCCATCTTAAACCCACCACCCACCACCACCACCAGCCGCCATCTTAAACCCACCACCCACCACCACCACCAGCCGCCATCTTAAACCCACCACCCACCACCTCCCACATTGACCCTTCTGACAGAATACTCGCTTCTGATTGGCTGTCGCGTGACGTCACAGAGGTCATATGCAAATTTCTGAGGTCAATGCGAACTCAAATGCTCGCTATATACTACTAGCGTTCAAGGATATCAACACAGCTCCTGAACATTGTGTTCAAAAGACAAATGCTCTAGTTCATACATACATTTAGTTTCGCACATTGATAGTTCTGAGTGTTGATCAGAAGCGTTGTTTGTATGTAGAAAACATCAATATTGAGTGTTTGGCCGGACCGTTATCGACTAGCAAATTATAGCCGGAAAGACCAAAATACAAAAACAGTTTAACTTCTTATCTCCATATGGTGGCATCCTGCTGGTGGCGTAGCACCCATTGTTCCCATCTGTGCAAAGTTCTTTGATGTGAATATCAGTATATCATACCGAGGTGATGATAGTGCCCGGGACATTGTTACCATGGCATTCGAATACCGGTGATGTCATTTCTCAAATTGAACATGAATCATTTAGACTACTGCTACTACATGCAAAATTACGTAATAACATGTCATGGTGGTGGCGATAAATGTAGGCATATTGACATGTCACATATATCCCAAGAATCATGGGTGATTAGAATTAAATACAAATAATGAAAAACAACGAGAGAGAGAGAATTAAGTTAATGTCGCGTTCAGCAATGTTTCAGCTATAGCGACGATACGACAAAACTCTAAGTACTCAAGCCAATAACTTAGTAATCCAACACACTAACGTACACACATTAAACTTATGCAACAAACCGAATTCTCTCAAATAATCCAAGACGTAGTCTAAAAAACCCGACTAAAAAGATCTTCCAATGTAGTCGTTCGATAAAAAAGCATCTCTTACAATCTTAAAATCTATGTTTCACCGTGAGATCTTCGTGGCATGAAATACACCTTGAGACTGGCTCTTTCTTAGTAAATATTCGTGAGTTAATCGTGTGTAATAGCTCTGTGACAAATCTGAAGGAAATTAATAAGTTGTCACTTGTCATGATGTAATCAATCAAAGTAAATTGGAACATAGGTATCTTCTTGTTCACAAAACCAATCAATCGTTGAAACGCTATCTTTTTTGTTAACCCTTCGAAATAACAAACTTTCAGAGTTTGTATAAAGTTACAACCAGATTGACTGCATTGATAGAGTGACGGATGTTCTCTAATGGACGACGGCTGAATTATGAATGACGGATTAGACGCTTGTAATGCTGGCCCAGCGGTTGCTCATGAACAGGAGGATTCTTGCTGTTATATTATCCACCCCATTTCATTCTAAACATCGATGTCATGTTTTAGTTTTTGCATGCGGTTATAAGCATCCATTTCAGAATTATCAGTACCTTCCCCGTCCTTGAGCCGTAAGACTAGAACCACAAAGAATACCAAGGAAACAAGATGGTTTTAACGTAAAGCATTTTTCTTGGCTTGCCAACGTATAATAACACCGGCGTATTATCATTTAAGATTTATCATCCCACCTCCACGAGAGGATATTTAGATCTAAAACCTCCCCAAAGGAAAGGTTACCGTGAGCGGGAAAGGGTGTTTCTAATGGCCTGTCCTTAAATCCAATCGACCTGTCATAGCTTGTTTATAGAATGTAATATTGTCGGGTTTATGTCACCAGCTTTGTGCACTAGACACAGTATCGTCCACTGTAACACTTGCTGGCTGAAATATTCAATATGCCATTATGGTCCGACAGAAGCTATCGAGATTTCGTTTGATTAGTCACGGATGTATTGGGTGTTGGCGATCTAGACATGATACTGCAAAAAATAGTGCCACGTTCGCTTAAAACATCCGAATATATAGGCACCCTGGTGAGAATGCCGGCGTATTCAAGAAATTTTTCCGTCAAGAATCATAAATTTGACAATAAAGATGCCAAATAACGGAAAAGTAGCTCAGTTGGACGTGGAACATAAATATCAACATGGATTCAACAGCTCCGCTCTTGCCGACTTCCAATCACTGGATTTGAATCGGTACTGGCAAAGTTCTGTTCAACCATTTCCCCCGTCATTTACTATAGGAAAGGTGCATCCCCCACCTTGTACTTGCAATAGCCAGTTGTGGTGTCCAATGAAGTTTGCCCTTTTTTAAAATCAAAATCCCTTTTTGGGGAAATTATTGATGTTAATGGAATTCATTATCGATGGCAACTATTATTTCACGCGAATAGATTTTTGAGTCATTTTATTTGGAAGAATATGATCTTATGGAAGCATTGCCCCAGTTCCTGAAACACTCACTACAAAATCACATTCAGCTTCGGGGTATTGGAAGAAAATATCAGCCGTTAGAAAAGAACGTCGTTAGTTAAAGGAATAGACAACATTTGGCAAACGTAAACTGCGACTGAAAGAACAATCCAAACTGTGCCCAAAAATATTTTTTTCCTATTTTTGAGATTCTTTCTAACGAAGAAAAATACTCCCAAACATTGGGAAAATAACCAGATGTGTTGAATGAAGGGAGCCGCCATCTTTATGGTTTAACCAATGAGCGGCCGAGTGATGTTCACGTGACAACTAGCTCATGACGTCAATGGGCCAGAGAGCAAACATGGCAGCAAGTGATTTTCAACTTTTTCCAAGTATCCGACGCCTTGCATTTCCTGGAGTTTTAACCTGACTAATGACAATGGCTGGCTGGGCGAAACCATGCTTTCATCTACGCTGCTCACTGCTGCTTGGGGGCAGTGTCGAGGGATACAAGAAGTGTCAGGCGTGTTCGAGCCCATTGAAGACGATCTACCGTAGAAATCGGTCCAGGATGTACAATGTATATACCGTAGAAGCCGGCCGGGTCGCGGATTTCGTTTAGTCGGCTCTGTTGTGAGATGTCCTGTTAGGAAACGATCAGACGAGCACATGTGCAAGTGCTGACATTAGCTGACAAGGATTTATTCCATAAACTTTCTCAGGTAAATTTTCTCGCACGCTAGATATTTGGGTGGGTGTTTAACGGCCGTGTCATGCTGAACAGTTTCTTTCGGTAACAGTTCAACGGTGAGAAAAATCTCCGGACAATCTTTTCCCGGAGAAATGAGCCTCCAGCTAAGGCAGATTTAGTTTCGTTTTCTGGCTGAGTGCCGGTCTTTGTTGAGGCTCGATTCTTTGAATTGGTAACACAGAAATCAGAATTATTCCCACTTTCGGTTACATTAAACAATCTCAGTGAGTTACTGCCGAATTATGTTGACGCATGTTGGCGTATAGTGATCAGCTGAAAAGTATTAGCCTATAACGAAAGCATATTTTATCAGACAACTCGATGCTGTGTTTTTTTTGACACTTAGACAGTCTAGACGACAGATCAACCCCGATTTCTCAACAAGGATAAGATCATTGTTATTGTACAAACATTAGCCAGTATTTACAGGGTACAGAATACAAGAATGTATAGCCACACCTGCTGGCCTATTGGGCTGCGATTATTCCAGTGCATGGCAAACTGTGTTTCCTCCCAGTTCACTGCAGTGCTCTGCGGCCCAGTGACGTCACTAAACTTGCCGTAATGGCGGCGCCCTTACAAGCCACAGAATTTATCATTGACGGCTTCTTATTCGGTTGGAAAAAATTGCAAAATTGAAATAAAAATCGTTTTGGACACTCCTGGAATTGTTCTTTCATTTGCAATATACGCTTATCAAAGGTTGTCTATTCCTTTAACAGGGCTGCATGAAACCATCCGTTTGACAGGCCTGATTTAGAAGACAAATACACATTTCAAATCCGAAATTCTGTATTTAACGGTCGTCCGTGAATAATCATTAACGAAGCATTAACTTCAAGCAGGCGGAACATATATAGCATTTATATATATAAACTAGTTCCCTGCAAGAGAGACATGGCCAGTAGTGTTCAGTGATGCCGTTAAGCATCTTTATGTTCTTATTATCAAATCGATATCGCCGGTCTGTATTTTTTTGCTATTGAATTTTCGAGTCGTTTTACCGAGTAATGTATATGCCTCGCTTTGATTGTGCCTCTCTGTAGTGTCAACACATTGCCGAATATATCTCCAGCGGTAAATTTTGTCCAGTCGGCACCCACTGTTCGACATACGATCTAGTAACCCATGTTTTGCATGTAGTAAAAATGTTTCATGTGAATTGTGCTCACAAGATCGCACGTTTAGTTTGATCCAGATCATTTGATAGTTTATACACGGACGAAAACCAGTCTTCAATCTTTTCAGGCCTGGGCCGATTTAATGTGTTCTATGCAATTAAATATTTAAACAGAATATTGATGTCTACAGCCCTTACTTCAGGACGAGACCGAAGAAAATATTAACGCAGCACGGTCGCACAAGATAATGAAGATTTTCTTTACTTGTTGATAGGTGTGTATTAGCTCCGAGTTGTGTTGGCCTTACCAAAACACTAGTCAGCTTCAAATGGGGAAGCAGTAACATGAACCGATATCTCTGAAATGTCAGCTAACATCGTTATTCAAATACCATCTCAAGTTACCGTTCTGTCTATAGGTCAGGGGCAATTACATTTTACGTTGACATTGATAAAACTTCTGCAGTAATACCTGCTCATTTACGTGTCTTAGTTGTCCGATGTCGGGTCGGTTTACCCACAGTGTCGTGGGCTCGTGTAATTAGGGGGTTTGTTCCATACCAGAGAATCGATGAGCACACAAACTTGTCCAGACACGAAAGAGACGTCGTGGATGTTAAGCTAACTCCAGGGCATCACGTACCCAGACATGCTGGACCCTAATGCCTATAGTTCACTGTATTAAAACTAACATTAATTTCCTTGAGTTCAATAAATCTAAGTTGTTAAAATATGTGGACGTGATTTTCGAATGTCTCGGATGAGCTCGCCATCCAACGTAGTCTACGATTTAGGTCGACTTGATTTTGAGCTTTCATAAATCCATGTCTTAATCAATTACATTAATTAATTAAATAATTGAAATGTTCTTTACAATGCTCAGTTGCACTGATCTGTTTGTCTGCAAAGTTAATACAATACCCAGTATTTAATGGAGTATTTCAAATCAACAATAATTCAAGGGTGTCGGTTCTACTCATGTTTATAGGAAAAACTATTGATAGAATTAATACATTTGACGTTCTAGCGATTAGATGTTAGCCGCTTTTAGCTTTAAACCATGAACATCTTATTAACTATCGACTGGTAGTACTCCCAGCACCACCCTGTAAGCTAGCTATCTCTCTTGCCAGTTGACGTGTTGTACGTAACTTTATATATTATGTAGTGTATTATTTGTTGATGTGCAATTTCCATCTATTTAGAAGGGTATTCCAATGGGTACTAATTGTGCACCCCTTTTGGCTGACCTATATCTGTTCTTTTATGAAGACAGCTATATGCAGATGCTTTCAAAACCAGATTATTTCAAATTACAAGCGTCTAGTCCGTCATTCATAATCCAGCCGTCGTCCATTAGAGAATATCCGCGTCCATAATCCAAAGACCTATTCCATTTTCCATATAACAGTAGTAGCACCAAATTCAAAAAGACAATCATAGTATACATAAACATAGGCTTGTTTCCTGCAAGAGAGAAGCGGTCAACAGTTTTCAATGATGCCGGCAAGACATCATGATGTTCCAAAAATATCAAATCCGTATCGCTGATCAGCATTCTTAATCCATAATATTCGTTATAGAGTCGTCATCTAAAAAAAAAGATGTATCTCAGTCACGCTTTGATTGTGTCTGTTCATATGAGTACCATGAGGATCTTGAAGTACATGGGTTCATACGGCCCCTAGCCCCGGGTTAAGCGGAATTAGGCACAAGTTACGAAACGTAGCGCCATAGATCTTGCACGCTACGTTCGTATTTTGCTATCAGCATGCGATATGTATCGCCAAATTTGAGAAACTTTGAGTGGAGGCGCTTGGTGGAATAGCCCTGTTTTTTAAGTTTCTGCACCAATGTTTTGTGACGTTGATTAAAATCGTCACATTTAACACAGGATCTAGCAAATGCTACTAAGCGAGATATGTATACGCCATATGCAGGCCCCACTGGAATATTACTGTCCAGAAAGGGATAGTTTACGATGTCGAAATTGTAATCATCTCTTTTGTCATAAAGTCGACGAGAGAGAATGCCCGCTTCATTTTTATAGAGATAGAGATCTAAATAAGATGTGCCTGTAGGGCTATCTGTAGTTTCCTTCAAATCCACTGAAGGTGGATATATATCCTTCACTGCGTCATTTATATAGCGATTATCCACAGCGAGAAGATCGTCTATATAGCGTTTGGTGAATGAGAAGGAACGGGCTTTGAATGGATCGGTTTTTGAAAGCGCCTGCATATAGTCATATTCATAAGAGAACAGATACAGGTCAGCCAACAGGGGTGCACAATTAGTACCCATTGGAATACCTATATGTTGCTGATATATTGTGTTGCCAAATTTCACATAGATATTTTTAATGAGAAATTCAAGCAACTCTATAAACAAAGAAACATCCCATGAATGATATCTCTTGTATGTAGTAGAGCTAAAGAATGCTTTATGGCTTCCGACATTAATATATCTACGATCAGTTTTCTTGAACACAGATACTATTAATGAACTTATACGGTCAATAAGGTCCTGATGAGGGATTGTAGTATAGAGAGTCGAGAAATCCCATGTGGATACATGTCTGTACGGCATGTGACCTTTAGCATCAAGTTCTTCCGTAAGACATTTTGAATTTTTCAATATCCACATACATTCATCACCAGAGTTCTTAGAAATAATGGCGCAATACCTTTCCCATTCACCAAACGCTATGTAGACGATCTTCTTGCTGTGGACAATCGCTATATAAAAGACACAGTGAAGGATATATATCCACCTTCAGTGGATTTGAAGAGAAGTACAGATGGCCCTAGCGGCACATCAAGTTCGATATTCACTGCAGAAGCAAAAGCTATATTGTCGGCTTTGGAAGGTATTGGGTCCACTAAAAGGAAAATCTATGTCATATTCTCAGATTCTCTGTCATGCCTTCAAGCGATTAAACGTGGAAGTTCAACTCATCCCACCATCTTGAATATTCTACAATTATATGATTGTAGATTTGATCAACAGATAGATATTGTGTTTTGTTGATTGCCTAGTCACGTTGGCATCAAAGGTAATACCGAGGCTGATAAAATGGCTAAGGCAGCCCTAGATAGTGAGGTTGATCCTGTGGGAATCCCATAAAGCCTCTATCTGTACTTATTTTAGAAAGCTGTTTCAATCGTTATGGGATGCTGTGAATAATAACAAACTTCATGCATTAAAAAAAACTGTACACTATACTCATCTGAACAGCCAGAAACGTTTCGATCAAGCCATGATCAGGCGATGTAGAATCGGCCATACACGATTAACTCGCGAACATTTAGTAAAAAAAGAACCAGTCCCAAGGTGTATTCCATGCCACGAGGATCTCACGGTGAAACATATTCTTATCTACTGAAAAGATTTTAAGATTGTAAAAGATAAATTTTATCGAGCAGCTACTCTGGAAGATCTGTTTAGTCGAGTAAAGGAAGATTGCATTTTAGATTATTTGAGAGGGATCGGTTTGTTGTATAAATTTTAATGTATTTACATGCTTTCAATGCATTAGTTTACTGCGTTATTAACTTGAAAATTTAGGATTTTGTTTGATCGTTGCTATATAACTGAAATATTTCTGAACGCGACGTTAAACCTTAATTTTCTCTCTCTCTCTCTAGAGAGAGAGAGTCCCGAAGAGACATTTTAGAGGTTGATGGAGAGCGAGAGTAATCACATATCCATAACCCTGGCCTGGGCTATTTGGGACCTGTCCAGGCCTGGGAATGATGGTGGTGGGGCGGGGGGGCATTTTCGGCCCCCTATTGATTGTTCTTACCCTTGAGCTAGTGGGGCCAAACTTTCCACACCTTTTGGGTGCACTCCACACTTGCCACGGTTTCGTACAAAGTGGCCCCTTCCTAATTTCATAATAAGGAAGGTCGCCTGTTTTTGACAGCATGGTAATTCTTCATCCCTCTCTACTAATTGATATCTAAAGTATCACCCTGCTGGACGTAAACATTTCTTCAATCGAGGATGTAACAATTGCTTGCTTATCGCACCCACGCGCCACTACAGAGTTAATCGTTTCCGGAATTGAATATCTGGCAGGCCAAAATCCTCACTTTTTCGTGGAACGAAAATGATGAATCCTTTATGGCGATAACATTTTACAAAAAACGAGTAGGTAAAACCCCTGTTTTCCCCCCTTTTCAAAATGCCCGTTGGACGGAGAAACTTTAACATGTCAAACAAGAAAATCATTGCGTTTGTTTCCTCTGGATGGCGGGTCGAATTTGACACATTTTCGTACATTTTATGGAGTTTTTCAGAAAAGTTGAAGGTTTAAGGAGGAGAGCACGTCTTTCCTTTTCAATTTGAATAGCTTACTTGTCTCCTGGAATAATGGCATGAGTGTGCCGATTCGGAAAATATATACTTTCACAGGGGTTTTGTTAAAATTTTTACATATATTCAAGGCCTAAGACCCGAACCCATGTCTGTTTTTAACCGCACATGATTTAGGTGTGGAATGCACCCATACCATTGGGTCAAGCTCTACCAGTACATAGAAAAAAATCCAAGATGGTCGCTTTGATAACGTCATTTAAAAAAAAAACCCCTTGTTTTGGTCGATTTTTGGGTCAGATTTTTTTAATTTTTTATTTATGTAATTGCTCCGCAAAAACTGCATGATAAATTAGTAAATATTAATGTGATGTGAAATAGAATAGCTTTTGCCCACGGAAAAGCAGAAAATTAGAAGAAAATATACGGAAACATCACTTCTCTGGTACCCTACTTGGCCGCCACCTTGAATTTACCCATGATTCTCTGCTCGGGGGCTTATGCAAATAGGCTCGAACTAAGGCATGAACACTTGATTACCCCCTCACCCAAACCAAGCAATGGTGTTGTGCGAGCGTGGTTACGGCATTGTCCGTTACAAATCGCGGGCTGTGAGCATGTCGCTTGTTCATCGCACCCAAAATCTGTTACAACGAATATAAATATGTGAAGAACGAAAGCTTAACAATCATCTGTTGCTTTGCAACATCCAGCTTATTCTACTCCAACAAATAAACGACCATTTTCGACGGATCAGTGAGCATTGCCGTGCCATTTTATCATGATGTTCAATGGCTGCTTCAGTGGCAGCGAGCGCGGTTCGTTCAACATTATGTGTTTTCACCAGTCAAGTTAAACTTATTCAACTTCATTTGTTTTCATTTATATCTCACTAAAAGGGAAAATGAATTAACTGTCCGTCTGTCTTGTGTCTTGAAAACACGGAATAAACTTTAATTTCAAGTGAAAGCAAAATTAGTTGCCAAACAAGATGATCTCCCTTAAGCAGTTCATCTACAGAGCATCGCGGGAACCAATTGGTTCTTCCTGATAAGCCAAACGCGGTTCCTTGTGAAACAAACTAATGCTTTGAAGAAGCAGTTTGGTTCCTCATAGAACCAACTGTGTCTCTCTAGAACCAGTTTGGTTCTCCAAAGAACCAACTGGTTCCAAGGAGAACCAGAAATAGCAAAAAAATCTTCCCAAAATGCATTTTTCGAATATGATGTCACTGTGAAGATGTCAGTGCGGCCATCCTGGATTTATTTATTTTCTCTGGTATAGCGTCATATATTATCAGAAGAAAAGAGTACAACAGTATTGTGTGGATGGGGGGGGGGGGGAATGGACCACCTTCAGGCCTTGATACACCTTATATCGCTCAGGCCAGATATGGTCATTCTCCAGAAAACAAAGCAATTTTCTGCATTTGATATCTCTCAACCAGATGAAATTTTCAAATACAGACAGTACCATTTTCTTCAGAACTGAAAGGGCGTTTTAAAACTATATTTCAACATATGGTCAGCTGGGTTTACTTGTACGGGTAGGAGTGGAGAGCGATACATTCAACACTGTTAATTGTATTCACTTTCAAAGCTGCATAATCGAACCGCGGATATATTGGAATTTAAACATTGAATGTTCAAAACGAGTAACACAATTTTAGAAATGAATGACACATGTGTTTCTTTCGAAAGTTTTGGATGGATAGGTTAGAAGTTATTAAGAAGCGAACTTACAAAAACGCTAAAAATATCAAACCCGTATGTGAAACGAGGGAAAACACAACATGTATTGCTGAATTTCTTTGCTGCAATGACGACAACAATCTCATAGGGGAACACTTTTCGCCAGAAATATTTCGATATAAGGAGGGGTGTCTTTTGTACTATATAAAGATACAACAATAAAAGTCGGGCCTCAAATCCTTATTCATGAGCCGTCGTGTGTATCAATATAACAATTAGTGTATAATCGACCATATAATGTAAGGTTTGTAATTTCGTGTGATAATCGGATTTGGGTTGCCTGCATAACATCTGAAGATTCATTAGTATGTACGTATGTTACTTACCAGTACGATATACCTTCGTACAGATATTTATCTCCTTTTTTCAAAATCAATTTGACGTTGTAGAACGCCTTTTGTCTGCATTGCATATTGGAGTAGTTTAGTGTTCAATGAGCACATACTTGCCATTGCCCCTGACAAGTCTAAGGCCATGATCTCTTTCACCAAGTTAGTGTATATTACTCATCGAGTTAATTAAGCCACTTGACAACAAATTGCTTCATGCTATTTTCTCACTTCGCTGGCAATTGCACATATATAGTGCTTCCTTTGTCGCCAGACTTTTACCATGCAATAGAATTGTCGCATAGGAGGCATTTGAGTTCAAGTCCCACTCGACTCTCCCCAGGCATGTTTACGTAGCCCTCTATATTTGCAGGCTCAATCAGTTATTGAATGAGGCAAAGAGGTCGGCTCGTACTGAGCCTTGTCGATTATGGGATTTTTAATCAAGTACGTGCATTTATTAAAGGTATTCGATAGAGTTCGAACAAATCCACTGTGAAGCTGAAAGGATGAACGCTTGTCCATTATAACGGTGTAACGATTCGCACTTGCTGCCTTAAACGAAATATTGGCAGGTATACTTTCAATCAATAATCTACAAAGCTGCAAAATCATTATTGGAACGAAAACGGGAACTAATTATTGGGATTATCCCCGACTTTTATCGTCTTTCATCAATCTGTTCGTCGTCTAAGCCCTAAGGCGGGCGAGTGTACAAAAACTATGCCTATATTATACTGTGACATGTTGGACTGAAGTAATTTCATTACTAAACGCGTTATTACGGTTACACGGCAGGTGAAATTAGGAGATTCTAATCTGTTTCATAAACTCCGCATTGAAATTATCTGACTTGCGGGGCAGGTGGGGGGGGGGGGGGTATCCTATCCTGACATGCTATCCTAACTCTTCGTGTCTTTGTAGCTGATCATATGGAAGTATTTTTTTAGCTTATTTGCATGCCCACCTGTGAAGAGAATTATTGGTAAAGTCAAAATGGCGACCATGTGACAGTAACGGAATGTGATAATTTCCTTCAAAATGTTTTCCTGCTGATAAAATTGAAAAATAGCTATTTTATTTCACATAGGATTTTATTTCGCATAGGCATATTATTTGTATTTCAGGGTTTTTTTAATATTAAAAAAATCTGAAGAAAGAACAGCCATCTTGGATTGCTATTACCCTTTGTGGTAGAGCTTGACCCAACGGTATCGCGTGGCAAGCTTCAGCTCCCCAGCTCAAGTACGAGGAAAATATTTAGGGGGCCGAACTGAGCCCCCTCCCTCCCCCCTCTCTCGAACCAAGGTGTATTCCATGCCACGAAGACCTCACGGTGAAGCATATTCTTATCGACTGTATAAATTTTAAGATTGTAAGAGATAACTTTATCGAGCAGCTACTTTGGAAGATCTTTTTAGTCGAGTAAAAGAAGATTGTATTTTAGATTATTTGAAAGAGATATTAACTTGAATAATTGGAATTTTGTTTGTTCGTCGCTATATAGCTGAAATATTGCTGAACGCGACATTAAACCTTAATTCTCTCTCTCCCACTCGAACCAGGTCAAAAACACCCAGGTCGTTAGATTGAATATGAGCCGTTAGAGTACCGTACAAAAATTCTGAGTCACACATGTTCAGCCGTTAATCAGAATTCCATCTCCGTCAGTTCTCGTCGATACGATTATAACCTAGGTCGGTCCCTCTACGAAACTTCTCAGATGGTAGACCATAGTAAACCTAAACTCTTCAATTGATCGATGCGTGGGGGAAGGGCGATGGCGCAATGCGATGGAGCAATGGAGTGACGTAGACCATCGCTTCTTCGCAACATTGATTCATCGCAAAGCCGTATCGCCTCATCGCACAGGGCGATAGAATTGTAATTTAATTATATTCCTACATTGGGAAACACCCGGCCAGAAAATAGTGGCTCGGGTGAGAATCGAACTCATTTTCTGACCGAGTGTTTCACAATGTAGGAATATAATTAAATTATAACTCGTTCCTGAAGATGACTGCAAGTATTAAACGAAACATTGTATTTTCCAATATCTATCCAAAATTCACTTGCTATCGTGACAATAAGCCGCGTGGTTTTGAAATGGATTGAATTAGCAATGTGTTCCCGACTGGACTCGGTAGCTCAGTCGGTAGAGCACTGGGACGGCATTCACTAAGTCTTGAGTTCTCGCCCGAGCCAGTATTTTCT